>PVLA01007401.1:0-105807 GCA_004027455.1 Hydrochoerus hydrochaeris | reverse complement strand
TCCTTTACTAAAGTTGTTATTTCTATCTTTACATGGGAGACTACTTCTAATTTGATTTCCTCTATAGCCTGATGCAGTTGTTTTTTTATTTCACTCGCTATCTTTTCAGAGATTCCTGGTGTGTTACTTTTGGGGTCCTCTATTTCAATGTCTCCTATACTTGCTTCTGGTGAACTATATGTTTGAGACTGCATTTTGCTAAGTCTTTTTGTCATTTTTCACTCTGCCTGGTGTTTTCTATATGTAGGAGGGGATCACACACACTATTTTCAGACACAACAAAGTCATACGGTTAGTTGTAGGGGGTTTTACTACTGGCCCTATTTATCCCCTGTACACCTCTGTTTTAGGAGTATACTCACCACACTGATACAGTCAATCCGGTGTAGTCCAAAGTTCGCCACCTGGGAGCAAAATTCCAAATTTTTTCACACTAACTGAATCCCGCTGAGATCTTCTGATGTTCCAGGTGGGAGGGTGGGCCCAGCTGAAGCAGTCCAGGGAAGTTTTCAGTCTTAGGCGGGCCTCCTCAATGTCCTGGTGGCAGGGTGGGCCCACGGTGGAGGTTCCGGGCAGCCTACCCCTGATGTAGGCTTCCGCTAAGTTCCCGGTGGCCTCTGCTTGGTTTTGCCTTGCATTTTTTTTTTTTTTTTTGGACCAGCGGGGTGTGTCTTTTTGAGACAGGTTCAGAGTTCAGGATGGCTCTGAGCTCACTTTGTAACCCAAGCTGGTCTTAAACTTGTAACAATCCTCCTGCCTCAGCCTCCTGAGTGCTGGAATTACAGGCATGCACCACCATGCCTGGCTTGTATTTCTCTTTTTCTTTTCTTTTCTTTTCTTCTCCCTTCCCTCCCTTTCTTCCCTTCCCTTCCCTTCTTTCTCCCTTTCTCTTTTTGTCTTTTTGAGACAGGGTCTTGCTATGTAGATCAGGCTGACCTTCAACTCACTTTGTAGCCCAGGCTGCCCTCAAACTCACAGCAGTCTTCTTGCCTCAGCCTCCCAAGTGCTGGGATTACAGGGGTGTCCCACCATGTCTGGCTTCTTTTTCTTTACTGAGATTTCCTGTTTGTTTGTTCAAGGGTGCTTGGAGTTGATCACTGGAACGTTTTTGGATGTTTTAAAATTTGTCAAGTAACTATGACATCTTGGTAAGCTCAGTGTTGGCATCTTTTGAGTCTTTTAGTTTTGAGACCTCTCTGGTTCTCAGGGTCTTCACACTGGGCTCTATCCCTAACCATTTCATTCATTCATTCATTCATTCATTCATTCATGCAGAGACAGGGTCTTGTTAGGAGGCCAGGTTTCCCAGGGTGACCCTGAATTTGTAGTCTTCCTGTTTCAGCCTTGAAGAGCGTTAACATTATAGGAGTGAGCCACCTCTCCCAGCTGGATCAGGGGTTATGGTTAGAAGTTTTTTGTCTTGCTGGCCTGTTAGAAGGAGCAGGCTTTTATTGCTGTGTGTGTGCATGTGCATGTGTGTTTGTGTGCATGTGTGTGTACATGTGTGTGTATGCATGTCCCTGTGTGCATGTGTGCACATGCACATGCATGTATAGCTTTTCCAGTATCTAGTTTGGGATATGTGAGGCAAA
The DNA here is from genome assembly GCA_004027455.1 of Hydrochoerus hydrochaeris. Classification (NCBI taxonomy): domain Eukaryota; kingdom Metazoa; phylum Chordata; class Mammalia; order Rodentia; family Hydrochaeridae; genus Hydrochoerus; species Hydrochoerus hydrochaeris. The sequence continues at coordinate 104,215 of PVLA01007401.1, read as the reverse complement.
AAAGAGAAACCAGAAAAGTTATTATACTTAACTTCACTTTTCAGGGTTATCTTATATTTATTTTATAATTTCCAGGGTTTTTAGTCATATTTAGCAGGAAGCATAAGAAAAAGTATATCAATTACAGTTTTCTAAAACAGAAGTCTCAGGGGTACTGTGTTAATTTTTTATCCCTGGATTAACATTGTGTCTGCCATATTTTTTTATTTAAAAGTTAATAATTTTCTACTTTTCAGTTAATTAGTAAACACTCTGCAAAGATATGTAGATGTAAAACTGACCTGTTAATTTCTTGGCTCCATTTCTGATACTTCATTTTCTAGTTTACCCTGTATTTATTTTGGAATAAAGCATAATGGGGCTCCAGTGACTTGTTATCGATAATGTTAACTTCACCTTAGTGTCACCTACACAAAGCACAGATTCACTGGTGTAAAGAAGGAATACTTGTTGCTCTAGGGTTGTGACAACCCTAGTTGGTGAATACCCTATCATTTATTTATCCTATCACTCAGTGAGTTGTTTGTGCACTTAGCTTGAGTTTGTTTCTGTAATCTTTATTTTACTTTGTGGCTCTGTTCCTTTTGGGGAGTAGAGTACTGAGGATAAAACCCAGGGCCTGGTTCACACCAAGCAAGTGCACTACCACTGGGCTGCATCCCACCTCCATCTGTGTTTTTGGTCCTAGTATCATTACTGTTTTATTTCTGTAGCATAAAAATATATTTTCATATGTGAAAGATACCTCTTCCCTCAGGGATCCTCTTTTTTGTTTTCTCTAGCAGTTTCCTGTTCTTCTACACATTTATTTTTTAAAATTTATTTCAGAATTATTTTGTCATGTCACATAATGTAGCTCACTGGATGATGTAGATTCAACCAGTCTTAAGAAAGCCCTTTGAACACTGGCTGGTAGGGTAAATATTCAATAAAGTTAATTATTATTTTTAAGTGACAAAAGTCCAACTCAGGCTATCTTTTGAAAGAGACTTTACCAACTTTATCGATTCCTGTGACTGATGGCCCCAGGTAGAGCAAGACCTAGTGGTCTTGATGGTGTTTTGCCTCCTTCCACAGGGAGAACTTGGCCTCAGAGGCTGGTGAGAGAGAGCAGCTTCCAGAGCAGGGACGGAGGTCTTCTGTCACACGTTTCTCTCTAAACCTAACGTGTAAGGTGTCAGTGTGCTGGTGGTTTCTCCTCCTACTGGGCCCAGCCCTCCTGACTGGCATGGCATTTAGTGTTCTCAGGAGGGAGTGATTCTGTTTCTCTGGGAAAAACAAAAAACAAGAATAGATGATTCTGCCTTTTCCTTGTTTTATGTTCTCAAAGTATATCTTTGTTGCCTCTATGGATGGTCTACATTATTATAAGTCTTTCTCAGAAAATAAAAATGTGGTGTCACCAATGCCCAAGTGGAGTGGGTTCATAGATCTTGGAAGGCCCTTCGGCTGGCTCAGGCAGAGAGGATGCCATGCTGAGAATTTGGGAATTTACTGTGCTGAGCTAGTGTGGGAGCTGGAGGGCCAGGGCCAGGCTCAGAGTTCAGAAAAAACCGGAGCTATACCCAGAACAGCCAGAAGGCTCTGCTGCAGGGCTCCTGTCACAAAGACAGGAGAAATGGCCTGATTTCCTTTCCTGCAGCCGCCAGAATGGAGCATGGCTTATCCCACAGCTCCCTCACCCTCTCCTGAGTATGGATGGGAACAACCTGCCCCAGTGTACCCCTGCCACCCTTGAGTTACTTTGTGCCTGTTCTCCAGGCTGCTTTGACAAGAGGTACAACCCCTTTTACCTGCTTCTGAGGCTGCTGCCTTCCTGAAGAAGTGGCAGAGGCTGGGAAAGGGTCTCATCCCCAACCTCCTCACATGTCAGTAAGCTCTGATGAACACAGCCCTCCTGAAGGGTCCCTTAGTTTTGGCCCCACCATTTTCACAGAGGTGGGACAGCTGTCAACTAAATAGCATTTTCCAAAATTCCTTTGAACCAGTACCATGACAGCTTCGACAGTCCTGGACACCCTGACACCCCATGCCTGCTCTGTACCCCATGTCTGGCCTGGTTGCGACAGGTGTGAATTTGAGCTGAGCAGTAGACTTGAATTTGGACCAATTGGGGCTTGAATTTGAATCAATCACAGGCTTAACTACTGGGCCAATCACAAGTTTGCTCCTGTTATATAAGCAGCAATTTCTATCAAATTCTTTGAGTTAGTCTAGAAGGGCCCTCTCTAACATATAGTGCTCTTTACATTCGGCACAGGCTCTGTACAATAGAGGCCTGGCACCATTGGTCCTGAAAATCTGCTAGGCAATGAAGACTCGGCAGGTCTTGTACGTCTACTATGGCTTCTTTTTCTGGGTAGCACAGCCAGAGCAGGTTGCCTTGAAACACAACTACAAATACGAGGCACAGCTAGCCCTGAAAAACTCCAGAGACTGGCAGCAAGGATGGGCAGTGTCTACTGGGCATTAATGGGTAGTTGGCAAGGGTTATGCTTGACTGCCAAGAGGCTGGTAGGGTGACCTAGAGTCCCAGAGCTGTAACACTAAGGGCTGAGAGCAGAGCCACTGACCAAGTTTCACTTTGCCGTTTCCATCTGAATTGAGCAAAGGAACCCTCAGCTGATTGGCAGTAACAGCCACGTCCCCCCTGCTACCAGCAGATCAATGGGCTCATACATGGTGTGGAAACTAAGATGCCACCATCTTGACAATTGACTGTGCGACATCACCACAGTCACAATCTTCTTGCAAGCTGGATGCCCTGTACTTCACCTAGGAGCGTGTGGGACACTTGGCACACCTCTGCCTCCTCCACTGCACAAACACCACATGCTTCCATGTTAGCACAAGCAAGTGGGGTCCATGGAGGAGGCTATGCCCCACCAGACTCAGATTGGTTAGTCCAGGTGTGTGCTGCTAGGCAAGCCACAGGGAATAAGGATGGACCCAGCAAGCCAATCTCCCAAGAAGAACATTGTGAAACACTGTGCATTTCACATAATTTTAAATATGAAAGGATAGTAGCCATGAAGCAACATGAAGGACACTGTCTTAGACTGAGAGGTAGCAGCTACAAACTGCCATGAATGTGTGTGTATACGCATGTCCTCTGCCTGCCTGTTTGCCTGCCTGTCCGTTTTTCTATCTGTCTCTGTACTTTCTTCATGTCACTGTGGATTCTTGCAAATCTTATTATGAACCAGCTCTGAGTCAGTGAAACTGGGTCAAGAAAATTTGGCTCTACTGGATAGACAGAAAAAAAATGGAATGGAATGAATTTAAATAGGTTATCTCTGCTGCTTTTTAATTAGCAAATGTTTGGGAGGCAAGAACATGAAGTTATATATTGTAATGTGTTGTCTTGGGTTATGCAAGTTTTTATCATTTTTTTATGCCTGCCTGCCTGTTCCCCTTCTTTCTATCCATCCCTTCCCCTGAGAGTCCTGGATTTCATAGCTAAAAATCCATGGGTTCTGTGTTTCCAAGGATGTTGCCTCTGGCCCCCTAACCTCTGTATATTCTGGCTCTCCAGTTGTTAAAAGAACACCAAGATGCATATCAGGCTGGAGCCGTGTTTCCTGATGCTTTTTACCCCAGCTTCTGCAAATCAGGTAAGATTTTCAGGTAAGATTTGCAGACCAAATGATGTCATTTTTACTTGGTTAATAGGAATGGCTGTGACTTTAAAAGTGTATAATGGCACAATATATTTTCTGCTATTGGTAGTCAATGGCTTACCTGGTTAAGCTCAGAAATTCAGAAAATTTTATTTTTTGATGAAACACATTCTTGGTATCCTTGCTTGTTTTACTGCTTTGTGGTAGGGAGAAAACATTTTGCAAAAAATCAAAAGATCTGAGTTTGCATTCCTTCTATATTGCCTTTTAGCATGTGTCCTTGAAAAACTCGTACATGATGTCTCTTACATGCCTGTAATATAGTACTGATAATGCAGACCCTGCCTGGTCACTGGTTGGTTGACTTTCATGCAGAATATTTGAGAAGTGTGATATAAATCTAAGGTAGTGTTATCCATAAACTGGGGTATATGAGTTAGGGCCCCAGGGGGCATAGAAGTCACATTTAAACTGAGTGTCTTCAATATATGTACCATTGGTCACCCCTGATTAATGTGTTTTAAAATTATGTTTTAGTTTTTTTTTTGTTCTTTTCTCTTTGAAATAAAATGGATTTGGAAAAAAATAAACGAGTACCTTGAGAGGCTTCTAAAAAGAGAATAATTTTCACAGATATGGATTGGATTTAAGGAAGCCCAAGGGACAGGACAGGGCAGCGAGCAATTACTAGACCTGCGGACAGAGGAGAGCTTCATAGAGATGTCACCTGGCAGGAGCAGCCAGCCCACTGTGACTTCCCAACCTAATCCCTCATGCCCCTTTGCTCTGACTTGCTGTTAGTTCTGTTACCAAACAGCCTAACCAGACCCAGGGGACCATGAAGCCACTTGAAGCAGGTGACCTCAGAGTCACTCTGTAGGTGGAAGAGAATGGCAAGGCTGTGGAATAAAAACCATCCATGTCTTGTAGAAACTATTTCTGCTGACTTAGGGTTATCTAAGTGTTTATATCATCTAAAAATTTATCTTTATCTCATTTAAAAAGTATACAGTGATGTCTTTGGGGGTTGTTGAAGTATTTAGAGGTTACTCACTCCTGCAGTTAAAGCCCCATTGTGTGTTCATTGAATTTGAGAAACATTTTAGTGTATACCACTTTTAGAGCTAAACAAAATACATAATACTAAGTATTCTGAGAAAAGTGGAAAAAGAAAAAACTATTTAGTATTTTTTTGTATTTCTATAAAGCAGTATATATGCTCTTATATAAAGATTGGGAGTGGTATATGACATAAATTGTCTTGGTTACTTTTCTGTTATTGCTGAGACAAAATACTCAACACCCAAAATTAAGGAAGGAAAGGTTTATTTAGTTCATAGTTCATGGAGGTTTCAGTGCATAATCAGCTGGCTCCAAGGCAGCATGGCTTGGCACAGGGGCAACATGGAGGCTACAGCAGATACCAAAAGCAACAAGAGCAAGAGGGTAAAAGGGACAAAGGGAGGAGCAATACTCTTTCCCTTCCTTATATTGTGTGTTGGCTATCTGCCTCAGGATGGATGCAGCACTCACACTGCCAATCCCAGCATTAGACAATGAACCAAACACAAACATTAGATTCAATTGCCTTCAAAAGACCCACCCTCCATGACTGCATGAGGTATTGGAGGGACATCCCGATACAAACCATAGCAGAAATCAAAAAAGCAAACTGAAAAAAACTATAAAATATGTAACAATAATGGGGATTTTAGTATAGATTTCTTTTAGATTTTTAAGGAATTTTTCTCAATCTTGACTTTTTCTTCATATACAGCTAATTCAACCGTAGTATTTCTTTTTTATTTTTCCTTTTCTTACTTCCTCTTTTTTTTTTGACAGAGGGTCTCACTATGTCATTCAGGCTGGCACTGGACTTACTATGCACCCCAAGCTGACCTCATAGTGGTCGTCCTACCTCCTGAGTGCTATGATTATAGGCATATAGACATGTGTCACCACTCCTGGCTCTTTTATTTTTTTGACAATTCATGTGTTTTGTATTGTTTAAAAGTATTTTTAACATTCTTAGATACTTACTTGTCCAAAATAATTCCCTTTTTTATATGCATAGTTCATGTTATCAGTAATTTAATTTAATTCAATATTAGGCAATAGAAGCATAACTGGTCTTACGAGGGTTAGCACAGACCTGACAGATCCCAGGGAAGTTTCTGTGCTATGTCCTGGGAAGTGGCTGACTTTAGCATCCAGCATGCCCTCAGGTCCCCTTTGGTCTGTATGAACCTGGCAATTCCATTCAGTGGAGGTTGGGCCAAAGAGCTACTGATACTTCATTCTGAATTTTTACTATATTCTGGAGAGTGGGAATTATTTAAAATTCTATCTTTAGGAGTGCTGCTGGACCAAATCAAATATCTCAATTTCAATTTATTTGAAAAGAATTTTCAGAAAAAACGGTAACTTAAGCTGGGGTACTGGCAGTGTTTACTTTAGCTAGAGCACAAAGCAGTGGGAATGAAGGAGTGTTTGTTCCCAAGCGTTGCTTCCATTTGTCCTTGACACTGGCAACCGATGAAGAATCTGTAGCACTTGGAGACTGAGAATGACTGACATCCCTGTCTTTTCTACCCTTCCTGGGGCTGTGAAATGCTTTCTGGGGTACCTGCTCCAGTGATGCTTGTATGAACCACTCAAGTCTATGCTATTTATTTATTTATTTTTTAAAAAATTTTTATTTTTTTATTTTAAAGAGGGTAAAATTAAACACAACAAAGCAGAACAAAACAGAACACAAAAAAGCAATGTAAGAGACTTAAATTTCAAAGCAAGACCATCAGAGATCTTCACTATCTATCGTATTGTCTCTTGTTTTCTTCCAACTAGATGTCCATATCTTCACATACAGAGAATTCACATGAAATAACATAGTGTAGAACAGATCTGAACAGGATGAGGAAGGAATTTTAGGTCTTGAAGACTAGACAATAGGAAAATCAACCATATCTCTCATTCTCTTCAAAATAGCTGTCCTTACCTTCACGTATGCAGGCTAAAATCACTCTGAACAAAGAATAATAGTATTGCTAGATTTTACATCATGACTCTATGGAATCAGCACTGGGTACTATTGTGTCTCTTTTTCTTCAAAGTAGTTATTCATTTCATTGTGCATTATATAATCAGTTCTAATAAACTGTTTACAGGTTCTACACATGCATGAAACTACATGCATTTCTATCCTTTCTGTATTAGAGGGAAAAACAAAACATAGCAAGACAAAACAAAACAAATTCCTATAAAAACATGAAATGAAAAAGCCATATAAAACCACAGTACAAGGTGATCTACAATGATTACTGTGTTGTCTCTTGTTATCTTCAATAGAATTGTCTATATCATTAGGCATAATTGAATATAGCAGTATAATTGAATATAGCAGTACATAACAATATTAATAAAAACAAAACATTGTAGACAGTGTAAAACTTCAAAAGCAGGTAATAATCAAACCAGAGTGGGTATCCTAGTGAATCTTGTCATCTTCAGTGTAGTTGCCTATACTCTCAGACTTGATACTATCAGTCATAACAGCTTTGAATAAAATCTGTCAATACAAAATAGCGATCTAACAAACCAGATTCAATTAAGATCAGTCATGGTAAAACAGTGTAAATCATACAGAGCTTCAGATTAAGTTAACAGGAAATTAAGGATGATTACTGTATTATATCCTGCTATTTTTGGGATAGCTGTCTGTGCCCTCAAATCTAGTACAAATAGACAAACTGGAACAGAATATAATCCATCTAAACAGAGTGGTATAATGTGGTACACTATTAACAATATCCTCTGCCTTCTTTTTTTAGACTGTTCTTTCCCTTTCACTCCCACAGTGTGCTGCATATTTTGGGTCCCACCCATAATTTACATTTTAGATTGTGGGGGGGGGGGCAACCTGCTATTTATCTAAGTGGTTCCAAACCTTACTCCTGGACTTGATCTCAGGTTGTATTCCTTTACCTATAAAAGCCTCAAGGTTTTCCTTCATTATAGCTGAGTAGTTCTCTACTGCACATAAGTATCCTGTCTTTCCATCCTATCTGCAGGTGCTGGTCGAGTTGCCCCTATTTCTCTCTGGTTCCCAATCACATAGAGCATTGTTTTCTCATATTTGATTTTCAGTCCATAAATCCTCTTTCAGGTTGATTAAATTTCCTATACAGAGCATCTCGGTGGACCCTATCTCCTGATCTACCCTGCCTGTGTTGTTTCTTCTTGTTCTTGTTCTTCTTGTTCTTGTTCTTCTTGTTCTTGTTCTTCTTGTTCTTGTTCTTCTTGTTCTTGTTCTTGTTCTTGTTCTTGTTCTTGTTCTTCTTCTTCTTCTTGTTCTTCTTCTTGTTCTTCTTCTTGTTCTTCTTCTTGTTCCTCCTCCTCCTTCCTCCTCCTCCTCCTCCTCCTCCTCCTCCTCCTCCTCCTCTTCTTCTTCTTCTTCTTCTTCTTCTTCTTCTTCTTCTTCTTCTTCTTCTTCTTCTTCTTCTTCATATCAAGGCCATCTGTGTTACACATTATAGCCAACCTTCTCTGCCTTATTCCTGCTATGCTATTTTTCTGCCATTGGTTGTATACTTTTCTCCTTCATTCTACTGCCTGCCCCATTCATTGAGGCCTTTCTACCACTGTTCCTGAAATCCTGATTTTTTTTTCTGTCTCTCTAGAATGTCCTTCAGTATTCTCTGTCAGGTTGGATTGGTGGTCACAAATTCCCCTAGTTTCTCTTTGTCATGGAAGCATCTTGTTTCTTCAATAATTTCTAGAGACAGTTTTGCAGGGTACATCAATCTGGGCTGGAGGTTATTTTCTTTCAGAGCTTAGAATACTTCACTCCAAGCTCTTCTTGATTTGATGGTCCTGTCAAGAAGTCAGCCATGATTTTGATGGGTTTTCCTTTATAGGTGATCTGTTTCTTTTCTTTCACAGCTTTTAATATTCTGTTCTTATATTGAATTTCTGGTATCTTGAATATTATATGACTGGGTATGGCTCTGTTTTGGTTGTAGGTGACTGGAATCTGTATGACTCATATATCCGAATATCATTTACTTTTCCTATGCTTGGGAAGTTTTCCTTAATTATTTCTGTGAATAGCCTTTTAATTCCTTTGTTTTTACTCCTGCTTCTTCATTCACATTTTTTATTCTTAAGTTATAGATTCTCTTGTCATCTTCTAGCCTTTGTATTGTTACTGCCTGTTTCCTTGTTATTTTTAAGAGATCTTTCCTTTCATGATCACACATTGCAAACCTGTCTTCAAGTTTTGATAGTCTATCCTTAGTTTCTTTGAAGCAATTTTTCCAGCTTTCAATGGAGTTTTTAATTTCCCGGTAATCTCTTTGAATCTGCTTCACATATTCTAGGTTTTCTTTATATTCTTTATCAAATGTTTCTCTCCTTTTTTTGTGTTCCTCCCTTCTTCCATCTGTGTCTTCTTGAGAGGTGCTTAGCATTTCTTTTATTAATCAACTTGTCTTGCTTTACTTGATTTAGTATTTCAGTTTTGAAATCGTCTATGAAGTCCTGAAGATATCTCTTAATGTCCATTGAAGCCGTGTCTGATGTTGCATGTTTGCTGCCCTCAGTCTCTTTTGTTTTTCCCTCTTCTGGATCAGTGTTCTCAGGGTTTTGGGCTGGGGGCTTTTTCTTGTTTCTTTCTCTTGTCATGTTTTTGGTTTCTTCCATACAGGTGTATAGTGGAGGTCCCAGCCCCTTTCCTTGTTGATTATAGTTCTTCTGAAGCATGCTGGTGAGGGAGTTCTGCCCTCTCCAGTTTGCTCTTGGTCACTGAGGTGCAAGCAGAGGTGGCCTATGCTGGCCTCTCCCCACTGGGCCAGTCAACCTTTAGGGGCCTTCACTGGGTTAGTGTGGGCTGCACATAGGGAATTGGTTTGGGACAACTTATTGTGTCCTGGCCAGGGGCGTGACTCAGGCCAAGCAGATCCCACAGTCTGTTCTGGGAAGGGAGCAACTAACTGAAGTCACTGTCGTTCCTAGTTCAGGCTCCTGCTGCCCGATTCCAACATGTCGTCCAGTTGGTTGCTCCCTTCCCGTGGGGAGGTCTTATTCCCAGCACTCACTGCAGATTAATGCAGGTCCCTCACCAACTCCATTCTCCTTTTTGTCAGCCAACCTCCATCTTCAGCATGACCAGCTAGTCGCAGCAGTGTGATTTTGGGTGGCTCCGGCGGGTCGTGGCTGTGGAGCTCAGGCTGCTCCGGCCAGTCTCAGCAGAGCGAATTCAGGCGGCTTGAGAGTACTGTGGGCACTAATTCTAGCTTCTCCAATGGTAGCCCCCAGACTGCGTGTTTGACCAGCTCTTTTGCCTTTAGTTTCTTCCTGGGTCGAGAGGATCCATCCCCCTCTGTCTGGACCTCTCCAGGACATTTTATTCTGGCATGAGTTGTCTCTCTCAGGGAGGCTCTGTATCCCACTGCTTATCGATCTGCCATCGTTTCCCTCTCCCCCAAGCCTGTACCATTTAAAAATAATTGTGTTAAATTTAAGTTCTTGAAAGCCTGTGGAAGATTCACCTTTTGTGCTTTCTAGAGAGTGACTCTGAGAGACAAAGTAAATATTTAAAATTCCTCCACAAATAAATGAAGCAACCCAAACCCTGAGTTTTAGGGCATGGAAGGAGAGCCTTCTAGCTTCCTTTGCAACAAGTTCACATGAAGTACTGGGAGCAGCTCAGGCTGGCCTATTCCTCCTGGAGGGCTCTTGGCCATCAGGGACATGGTTCCTGCCTGTTTTGAAGTGACAGCTGCTGTTCCACTCTGAGAGGCATTTTTGAACTCCAATAGAAGAAACCAGAAGGCTTGGAGTGAGTGAGGGGAAGGGAGGCTGCATCAGTAGTAGTGGTGGTAGGATGGTTGGTGGAGACTGGCTTCCATGAGCCTAGAGCCTTGCTTTTGTTTCATCAGGAAAATTCCATGATGTGTCCGAGAGCACACACTGGACACCGTTCCTCAATGCAAGCATCCATTACATCCGGGAGAACTTTCCTCTTCCCTGGGAGAAGGTAGGTGCCCCTCCATCCCACACCCCTTATCTACCAGGTATTTGCTCCTGCAGTTGCCCCATTAGCACCATGTCCTCTAGCTCTGTGACAGCTACTTGCCATTGTGCCATCAGCCTTTGGTCCATTTTAATATTTAGATCTAAGTATAAAAACAGAAATGCTAAATCTACTGGAAACCCAGGTAGATAGAAATCTTAAAAACATAGGGGAAGGCAGAGAGTTCATGAGCAAAACCCAAACTGCACGTAAAGTACTTCAAAGAATCAATAACTGGGTTCTCATCTTATTAAAATTTTTTGGACATCAAAAGAAAATTATCAGAGTGAAAAGACAACCCACAGAATGGGAAAAAATTTTAGCCAACTCTCCCTCAGACAGAGGACTTTTATGTAGAACATGTAAAGAGTTGAAAAATATCAGGCCCCTCAAATTCAAAGGCCCAATCCAAAGTTAGGTATATAAGATGCACACACACTTCTCAGATGAAGAAATATAAATGGCAAATAAATATATGAAAAAATGTTCAACATCACTGGTCATTTGAGAAATACAAATTTAAACAACACTGAGATTCCATCTCACTCCAGAAAGAATGACTATCATCAAGGAATCAGCAAATGCTGGTGGGCTGTGGAGTAAAAGAAACCCTTCTCCGCGGCTGGTGGAAGTGTAGACTGGTGCAACCACTGTGGAAATCAGTGTGGAGATTCCTCAAAATCTAGGATTGGAGGTCTCATTTGACCTGGCTATTCCCTTTCAAGGTATTTTCCCAGAAGAATTGAAAACATGGTGCCAAAGTGAAATATGTGCACCCATATTTTTAGCAGCATAATTTGTAATAACTAAATCTTTTTTTTTGTCTTTTTGAGACAGGGTCTCTCTATGCAGTTCAGGCTGGCCTTGAGCTCACTTTGTAGCCTAGGCTGGTCTCGAACTCACAACAATCCTCCTGCTTCAGCCTCCCGAGTGCTGGGATGACAGGCGTGAGCCACCACGCCCGGCTGTAATAGCTAAATCTTAGACACAAGCAAAAGAAATGAACTATAAATATAGCAAACAATGTGAATGAATTTTAGATTTGCTGAGGAAATAAAGTCAGAACCCTTTATACAGAGTTAGAAAATACAGATTAGTCCTAGTGACGAAAAGCCAATCAGTGGTTACTTGAAGATGAGGAAGCAAAGACATGTAGAAAGGAGACAGAGGGGCACCAGAAAACTTAGGAATGATGAATAGGTTCATTATCTTGGTGGTTTAACAGGTATATGTGTTATTCCAAAACATATCAAATTATATATTTTAAGTATTATAACTTGTGTCTTGTCAATTATACTTCAATACAGTAGTTCTAAAAAGTGAAAAAATATCTTTTTGATACAAGCCAAATGCCCATTATTCATGCAATGGATAAAAAAGATGTGATATTGTCATACAACGGAGTACTACTCAGCCATAAAGAAGGATAAACTTGAGGCTTTTGTAGGTAAATGGATGAAACTTGAGACTATAATCATAAATGAAATAAATCAGACTCACATGTGTAAATATCATACTGTCTCCTAGTCTAAAAAACTGAAAGAGTAAATAGGATCCAAAATATACAGTAGATTTTGTGAAAGTAAAAGAAGGAGAAGATGCTCAAATGGAAAAAACAACTGAACAACTGGGATAAGAAAAAGTAGAAAAGAAAGGGAAACCACACACATACAAGATACATAATTATACTACTAATCTCTGTTAGTTCATCAAAAAGAATAGTTTGTGCTTTCATTGTTTGTCAGTTTTTCTTGCCTATATCTTGTTATCTGAGCAACTACTTTGAAGATAACCACATGCAACATATTAACCATTGTTAATCTCCTATTATGTTGTTTTGAGATTCTGTATCATCTTTTTTTTTTTCATTTTAAAACAAAAAAAAGACAGCGCTTGAGGCATAGTTGATACTTGAATAAGTTATGAGAAAAAAAAAAGTTTAGGGCATGTCACTTGGTCATTTTCCTCCAATAATAATCTGAAAGCACTTCCAAGGGAGTATAGAACATTTTAACAAGTTCCACACAGGTTTTGGTGACTAGAGGATACATCGTATCTGCCTCTAATTTTTTGTTGTTTTGATAATGGAAATTTATCAATTTCCAAGCTAAAATATATAGACTTTTCATAGGATTGTTATAAAATAACCCAGACACACAGGACTGCAATTCGTTCATTATAGAACACCGAGAAGCTGGTGGCCTTCTTGTTTGGAATTACCTCTCACATGGTGGCAGATGTGAGCTGGCACAGCCTGGGCATCGAACAGGGCTTCCTCAGGACCATGGCAGCCGTGAGTACCCATTTCTGCAGCTGCTGGCCCTGTGGGAGTTCAACTGTCTCTACCAAGCCCAAAAGCAGACTCGCCACAGGAAGGGAAATCTTAGGTTATTCAGATGTCATGTGCAAACAAGATTTCTTGCCCAAAGTGGTGTTTGGTCATAGTGTTGTCTTTTTCTGTTTGTTCTTTTCTTCTTCTTGGACCCGGATAGATTCACCCCCAAGACTAGAATGACTTACATGCACTGAAAATGGCAAGAGATGTGACATTATCTTAGCTTTATTCAAACTGTGTGTCTTAATAAGGATAGGAGTACCTACCCACTGGTTCTTTTTAGAAGTACCAGTTCTGCTTTGCTTCTTTTCAAATTTTCTCTGTGAAAATGCCATAACCTCATACTGGTAGTTGTGGTCTTAGCTAGTGGCCTTGTTTCTGGAAGACTCCTCTGGACAACAGTTGTTATTAATTCCATTTGTTAGAAGATTAAACTTGGCCTTGGAGATTTATATATCCTGGGAGGTACTGTTACCTGCAATAGCTTTGTTGCCAGATAGATTAAATATCCAACTCAACTCCATTATAAAAAAACAAGGTAAAACATGACGGTGAGAATAGAATCCACCTGTAAAACTCCGCAGCCCTCCACTCGGCCAGTGACCCCGCCTCTCTGCGGCCCCTGCACCCTGTTTAATGGTGGGGTAGGATGAGTTTGGACTCCAGTTCATGATACACATCAGAGGCTTTTTTTTTCTTTCTCAGATTGATTTTCATGGCTCCTATTCTGACGCCCATTCAGCTGGTGATTTTGGTACTGTTTATTTGTATCTGCCAAATCTTCTCCTGTGATTGTAATAGTTCACTTATAATGAAATCATTACTGTGCTTTAAATATATATTTTTAAAATATTTTTCCAGTAGCATATGCTTAACTGGCTATTTTTAATACTACATTTCATATAGAGTGAGATATATCTCTATTCAACACAGAGATGTGTTTATAAATAGTTGTATATACATTATTATATTTAAAATACATTTTGTCATTGGCTTGTGTCATGATTTTAGAGAAACTTATATGTGATTAAAATATACAACTGGTATCTCCTAATCTTTTGGTTTAATCTTTTTTATTTAGTAAATTTCCTTTAAGACACAAACTAGGTGGTGAATGATACTTATTTAAAGGAATTCCTATAGTCTATTTTTCCTTAATGTAAAAAAAATTCTTTAGTGAGAGGGATAATTCCTTCTTAGTTCATATACTTTTCCAGCTAAGATTTTTAAAGTCCTTTTTCTTAAAGACATGCCTGTCTAAAACAACAGTAACATGTAATGATGGAGAATAAATAATCTTGTTTGTGAAAAGTATTGGAAGAAACACGCAGTGTTGACATTAACCTGTCAAATGTACCTGTCCTTCTCATTCCCCAGGAGGAGACGTGGTGAGCCAGTTTGAATTTAATTTTAACTACCTCTCTCGGCGCTGGTAAGAGCAATGTCCTTTTAGATATGTGATGAGTAAATGGCACTTAGGACATAATATTGATAGATGTACCTGTAGTTTTAATTGTGCATGTGTATGTTTTGCTTTAGACTTGTTTTAGGGCAAGTTGGGATATCTTCCTATTTTTCCTTCCAAAGAAACCTGCCTATTTTTTGTCTTTACTTTTTCACATAAATTCAGATGGTTGACGTCTTTGAAGAAAAACCTTGTTGGAATGTTTCTGTTTTTGTTTTGTGAGATAGGATCTTCTATGTAGTTCAGGCTGGTTTGGACTCATTGCATAGCCCAGGCTGGCCTTAAATTCTCAGTAATCATCCTGCCTCAGCCTCCCGAGTACTGGGATTACAGGCATGTGACACCACATCTGGCTTTTTTTTGGAATGTTGTTTGGATGTTTATTGACTCCAGAGGTGAAATGGAGCAGAATTAGCAATTTGGCAATATTGAATCTTCTTTTCCATATGTATGTTTTATATTTTATTTACTTATGTGTTCTTGAATGACTTTTTCTAAATTTTTCCACCAAGCTCTTATATATTTTATTAGATTTAGGCCCAGAGACTTTATACTTTTATTTGCTACCATAAATAATTTTTAAAGTTTTGTTTTGTTTTTTGGTACCGGGGATTGAACTCACAACCATGTGCTTGCAAGGCAGGCGCTTATGCCAATGAGCTAAATCCCTGGCCCCTTAAAGTTGTATTTTCTAATTAATTACTGATCTACAGAAATTCAGGCAACTTTTAAATTTTGATTTTGTAGCTAACAACATTTCTAAGCTTTCTCATTAGTAACTAACTTTATGGTTCTTTAGAATTTGCTATAGATTCACAATTACAATCTCCAAAGTAGAATCCTTTTCTTTTGCCTTTGTTTTTCTGGCTAGTGTCTCAAGTACAGTAGTGGGTTGGAAGTATTGATATGAGCATATGTTTGTTGTTGATTTTAAGATACTTTCAAAGCTTCATCATTATCATGTTATGGAGTTTTGTATTCTCTTTATTGAAGGAAGTTTCCTTCTATCTCTGGTTTATTAATAATTCTTATACATTAATATTAGATAGATTGTGTTAAACATTTACTCTGTATCTGAGATAGTTATGTTTCTTACGTGCTAATATAATGAATTTTATTAATCTATTGCTCGTACTACATCGAGCTTAC
Source organism: Hydrochoerus hydrochaeris (assembly GCA_004027455.1). Classification (NCBI taxonomy): domain Eukaryota; kingdom Metazoa; phylum Chordata; class Mammalia; order Rodentia; family Hydrochaeridae; genus Hydrochoerus; species Hydrochoerus hydrochaeris. Next base: position 88,574 of record PVLA01007401.1, on the reverse strand, counting down.
TTCCTGGAGCAAAACCAATCCTGTTGTGGTGTATTAACTTCTTTATATGTGTTGCTTATGTTGTTATTGTTTAAGGTTGTTGTATGTATATTTATGAGTGAACATGTACTCTTTTTTTTTATATTTTGTTATCAAGGCCTTGCTGGAAATAATTAGGAAATTTATTTCCTTTCATATTCTCTGGAGGCTTCTATAAAATTAGAATGTTGATCCTTTGAATCTATTTCTAAGGCTGTCTAGTGCTATAGGGTTATATAGTTTCTCAGTTTCTCTTTAAGAGTTTTGTGTTTTTTCTAGGATTTTTTTTCTATTTTAAGTATTTAAACCATTTAGTACAAGATTGTTCATAATATCAACTTACTGGCTTTTTGCCCCTATTTTATTTGTACTTAAGTGTTCCCTTTGTTACTCATAATATATGTGCTTCCTTCACATTTTTAAACCATCTTGTATAATATTTTTCACTTTTATTATGTTAAAGAATGAACTTTGGCTTTATCAATCTTCCCTGTTATACATTTACTCTGTTTCCCTCCTTCTCCAATTTCCCTTCCCCTTTCCCCCTTTTTCTTTCTTTCTTTCTTTCTTTCTTTCTTTCTTTCTTTCTTTCTTTCTTTCTTTCTTTCTTTCTTTCTTTTCCTTCCTTCCTTCCTTCCTTCCTTCCTTCCTTCCTTCCTTCCTTCCTTCCTTTTTTCTTGTGGTACTGGAAATTGAACCTAAGGCCTTTGGACTGAACTACATCCCAAACCTTTTTATTTTTATTTTGAGACAGAGTCTTACAGAGTTACCAAAACTGAATTTGAGCTTGTAATCTTTCTGCCTCAGCCTCCCAGAATATGGGGATTACAGGCATGTACTACCTGTGCCCAGTTTATACATTCATTTTCTATTTTATTCCTTTTAATTTTTAATTATTTTCTTCCTTATATCTTCTTTGGGCTTTTGTGAAATTCACTGAGTCTTGATTTGTATCCTAGGTTATGACCAATTTCTGTAAATATTCTACAAGTGGTTGAAAGGGTTAATTTTCAATTTTTTGGTTTAATGTCAATGTTTTGTTATGCCTATTAGAGCTAATTTATTATACCTAATGTTTAAATCAAATTATTTATAAGCCATAACTAATATAGTTTTACTATGTCTTTATCAGATTGACCTGATGATTACTCTGAGGGAGAAATTTGTTTAAAACTTCTCCCATCTTGATAGTGGATTTTGCAACTGTTCTGTCATAGATGTTTTGAAGACACAGTGTTAGACATAGTCAAGTTTCAAAGTCATCTTTCTGAATGGAATTTTTTAAAATCAGGATTTAGGGATCGCTTCTAACCATGTGTGTTGCATTTTATCTACTTTTCCAGCTTTGGCTGCCATTGCACTGGCTGTCTTTGGGTCGTATTCATGGTACTTGAATTACTTGGGTTTCTTTTTCTCCAGCAAGGGATTGCTTTGGGTTCTTCAGGTTACCTTGAGATCTTATTACCTGAGACCCTTTTAACTTGCAAATAGGTAGCAGAGATGCAGGACAAAACACTTGTGGGGCTGGCTAATGGGGCTGCCAATTCTAATCACAGTGTGTGGCTTACCATTTCTGAGGATATATGTGTATTTTTTCCTTCTCTCTCCATTGCCAAGATGAAAACAGGCAGGTTTCTTGCTATGTTTTTGTGTGTGTTGGTTTATTTCTTGCTCATATTGCAAGTAAAATGTCTAGCCTTTTGTACTCTAGACTCAATGTAGAAATGGTCTACTTTGGGTGGTTCCTACTCAATATCCTGTCTCTTATCAGCCATCAAAATCCTTCAGGGTCCCATACTTTGGAAGATGTCACTGGGGGAAGGTGGCATTCCCCTGTGCTTACCTCCCAAACTTCCTAGTTCCTGTTAGTTTTTCATCTTTGGAAACACTTCACTTTCTTGCTAGCTTAGTGATTCATTAAAACAAATATTTGTTATTTTTCTCTAGCCTTTTACACTATTTTCATCGGGAAAAGTTATTCCAGTATTCTTATAAAAAATGGACTTACCAGTCTTCTCTTTTTTGTAATATAATTAAATCATATTTTATTGGTTGTAATTTTTTTGTCTTGGCAATTATTAGGTCTTGAAATTAAAAGATGATTCACTACAAATCTGAATTCAAAATATATGGCTCTTCTTCCAGCTAAAATAACTAATATCTGTGAACCAAAAACTGGATGTAAAATTCTTTTACTGCTTTACATTTTATATTCAGAAACTAGCATATGTCAGGGTGAGGAATCATATTTGGTGCCTTAAAAATAATGATTCTTGAGAATAGTTTAACTCAAAAAAAAGTAAAAATACCTCCTTTTTTTCTTGAGCTCTGAGTTAATAAAATTAAACACTTTTTTGTATTTCATGGTTTTTAATCTTTGCATATACCTTCCTAAATACTTAAGGTACCATGCTCTGTATCACTGAGCCAATTATCTTACTTTTCTGTGCTCCAATTTTCCCTATATGTAAAATGGGAATCTAATAGGGTACTGGTAGCACCATTGTAATTATATCTAGTATATAATAATTTCAGAATAATTGGGAGCTACTATTATTTCTGTTGCTGTTGTATTCAGCTTCAGAATCAAAAGATTTTATTCTAATGCATTTCTCAGGTATGTACCTGTCAAAGATCTTCTGGGAATCTACGAGACACTCTACGGTCAGAAAGTCATTACTGAAAATGTCATTGTTGACTGTTCGTACCTTCAGTTCTTGGAAATGTAAGTGTGACCCAGGGGAAACTTCCCAGCTGATCTTTGCGACTTTCTTAGGATGCTTTTCACGTGTTAGTTCCTGGGAATGGAGTTTGGATTTATAGATTTTACTTATTTGAGGGCGAATGTAGGAGAGTTGGATAGATGTGGACGGCACTTTCCCTTCATATTTGCTGCATTTCTCAGTAGAAACTGCAGTGCTCAAAACCATCATTTCTGTTGCAGGTATGGAGAGATGTTAGCTGTTTCCAAGGTAAAGATTTTATTCTTTGAAATCTTAGTTTAAAGGAATCTACAAATGGCAGGAATAGCACTTGACTTATTATTCTTTTCTCTCTGCTGTAGCTATATTCCACCTACTCCACAAAGTCCCCGTTTTTGGTGGAACATTTCCAAGAGTATTTCCTTGGAGGGCTGGATGATATGGCGTTCTGGTCCACCAATATCTACCGCCTGACGAGCTTCATGCTAGAGAACGGTACCAGGTGAACTTAGTACTCTATTTCTCACACCAATCCTCTTTGTCTTTCTGCCCTGTTCCCCAGGATAATTCTCAGGCTTTTCAACTAATCAAACAAAACAAGACCAAACAGTCCCATGAATTATAGTGATATTCAAAGAGGGAAAGCATAGAACCTTCAGCATCTCAAAAACTCAACATGTTCCTCCCCCCTTGGCTTGGCTGTTGTCAGACAAGTTTTGGGGATGGAGAGGCAGATGCTGTGGTCTGTGAGAATTCTGATGGGGAAGAATCAGTCCATGGGTGGTGCCTCTGAATTTCTCTCCGGGAACTCATGGTGGGGCAGAAGCACCTGCTCCCAGGGCTCCGAGGTGGCTGACCACTGTGTTGGGGCTGAGTGTGTGTCCATGCTCCTCTCCGCCCAGACTGACCTCTCGGGCCCAGGGTTGTGAGGAGTGTCTCCTCTCATAGTCAGAGGATGGAGACCACCGGGACCCTGTCCTCCAGAAGAAATTGATGGATTGTGAGGTGCAACCTTTGCTGGAAATGCAGTCAGCAACCCAGATGGGACAACTCCTGAACCCCAGGTCCTTTCCTTCCTGTCCTGGGCATGCTCAGGACAGGAGTTAACCAGAGACTCGGTCCAGATACAGATGGGGTACCAGGATCGTCCAAGGGCACCATGATCTCTCAAAGAAGCTGACAGCAGTGCTGGTACAAGTCCTCCACTGCAGGGCTAGGTGGCCAGGCAGGCCTGGGGAGGCAGCATCACAGGTGGCACCCACTTTAAGGAAAGGGTGGGCAGAAGGGTGGCACAGGGTGGGAAAACCGCTTCTGCAGGCAGGAGCTGAGCCCAGGAGGATGGTTCCAGGCAGGGACCCTGGGGTTCCCGGGCAGGATCCCAGGAGGTGTGTGCGTTTATAAGTTGGAGTGGTCAACAGAAGCAGAGCTCTAGAACATGGGACGATGTTCCTTTGCCTATAAACACATTTCCTACTGTTCACATGATGTTACCCATAATTACATGTTGTGTCGATTTGAAACAAAATGCTCTTTGATGAGTTTGACATCAGCTTAGGAAACTTGTTTGGAAACCTCAGTAAGTAACTATTTGGCAGAGCTACAGAATCTAATAAAATGACATTTTTAATAGCAGAGAAGACTCAAGTGCGATTGCCAAGCCCTGCCTCTGTGGCTGGAAGTTTTAGGTGCTGGCTATAGCGAAGACAGGTTTGAAAGACCTGCCACTCCCACTGAGTTACCTGGAGCAGCCTGCCCACCCTCCCTGAGCCTTGGTGTCCTCATCTGCAGAATGGGGCCAGTAATCATTCTGTCTTTACCAGGGGGGGTGAGGAGTACATGAGTGTGCTCATGCCAAGGGCTTAGTATGTAGTAAGCACTTCAAATGTTGGCTCCTGTTATAATAATGACTGTCAGAAGCAAACTAAGTCTGTGCCGGAAGGGCGCGTAGCATCTGGTTGGTTAGGGTGCGTGACCTCATTTCTTTGTTTTATGTCATCCACGTGTAGTGATCCTGAAGCCGGAAAGCACACTTTGGGGTTTGTTTTGGTTTGGCTCCACACATAGCTAAGGAAGGATACCCTGCTGGACTGCACCCTTTACTCAGGAAGAAATAGTGGAAAGGAATATATTTCTTATCCCTTGATCTGTGTCATAATTCACCAGGCCACACAGATTTGTCCGAATTCATGGAAATTTACGAGAAATTTTGAGAAGGCTCCAAAGGGAGACAATACAAACCCATTCACAATGGAAAAAGCATACATATTCTGTGTCTTTTTAATCTTAAATAAAAAATGCACATCTTTTCATATTAATGAGCATTTTCCAGCTGACTAATAATGGGTTAGCTTCCAAAACTCATTCATTATTTGAAATTCTTACTTTTCTAAAGAAACGATGAATTATTGGTGGTTTCATCTTCAGCCAGAACTTCGATTACCTCAAGATGTATTTGTAGGTTTAGTGTAATGTCTTCAGCTGCTTTTTTCTCTCTTTTTCTTTTTTTTCTTTCCTTCTTTCCTTCTTTCCTTCTTTCTTTCCTTCTTTCCTTCCTTCCTTCCTTCCTTCCTTCCTTCCTTCCTTCCTTCCTTCCTTCCTTCCTTCCTTCCTTCCTGCTTTCTTGCTTTCTTTCATAATAACGGGGAGGGAACCCAGAGCCTTTACACTGAGCTACATCCCCAGCCTACCCATTCACTCTCCCTCCCTTTCCCCATCCTTCCCTCCCTTCTTTATTTATTTAAAACAGGGTCTCACTAAATTGCTAATTTGTCTTTTTAAAGAGGGGTAAAATGATGTATTAGGAAGAAATAGAAAACTAGACACTGAAAGTGTGGTGTGCTACAGTTTGGAGCTGGGAGTACTTGTGTATTTTTGGCAGTGGAAATCCATGGAGTCTGTAAATCTGTGGGAAGTTCTATCATGGTCTTGGTTTATGGGGGAAGGAGTGGGTGACCACTGACAGAAAGTGCCTTATTTTACAGTGGAAGGCATAAGCTTCCCCAGTTTTTTTTTGGATGGATGATCTAAAATGTTTTTCCTGAGAACATTTTAAACTCTTAGCCTGTTCCTTTATCATAAGAAAGTTTTCTGCCCTTTACTTTATTAACTAAGCTAATTCATGAAGTGTCTTTAAGAGATTTTTGAGTGTGATGTGTCTAGAAGAAAAGGCTCATTGCTCATTTCCCCAGGCTGTGCGCTAATTCTCAATCCTCCTGCCTCAGGCTCCTAAATGCTGAGCTTATAGGCTTGTGCCACCATGCTGGGCTCTAGAACTGTTTTCAAAGAGCAAAACTGAGCAATTCAGTCATATATGAGTGGAAATGGGCATGACTGGGTGGAAGTTGTAGAGGGGAACGATTTCTGTTGTCTCTAATTCTAGGACATATATTAGCTGAAGTGGCTTGGCGGGGGGAGGCCAGGGAGAGGCGTGAGTCGAAAGTGTGGGGCTGGGGAACCCTTTCCTGAACCTCAGTTACCTTAGCCACCCTGTCTGGAAAGAGTTGGGCTCCTACTGGGTCCTGTATGACCAGGCAATGAGCACCTTAAGCTTTTTGAGGGGAGTTTAAACTGCACCCTTGACTCTCAGTAAAATCCATGCTTTGGAAGCAGGTGGACACATGCCTAACCCATTGCACTATTCCCCAGCAACTGCGACCTCCCCAAGAACCCGCTGTTCATCGCGTGTGGCGGCCAGCGAAACAACAGCCACAGGTGAGTGGATTCCAGAATCAGTCACGGGAAAAGATCACCTCACCCAGGGTGTGAGGGTGTGGTTGAGACCTTAGGGTCTGTAGACCCATATCTGCTCAAATTCTACCTCTGCTGTGCAGAGCCTGAAGGCTTTGAAGCAGGATGCGGAGCTCTTGTGGTGAGGCTTCCTCCTCTGCACCATGGCCAGAGCCTGGCTGCGCTTCATGAATGCGCAGTGCGCTCTAACAAGACTTGGTATTCTTCCTACGGTTGTCATTGTCGTTTTCCCTCATAACCTTTACCCAGCTTTCATCCTGGCTACTGCTGATGTCTTCTGCTGGTGCCTCTGGGTACCAAGCACCAGTCATTCACTAGTATTAATAGAAATCAATATGTATCACTAGCAAAATATCAGACTAAGATGTTACAAATACTGAAATGGTGGACATCAGTCCCTGGGTGCCAGAAGCTCCCTTAGGCGTGAGAAGCCCCGTGGAAGGATGCCTGCTGCTGTCAGGGTGAGTGGCCAGGCAGGTGCCTGGGCATGGAATGAGTCATTGTGAATGTTTGCAAGCCTAAGGGAGGACGAATGCCGGGTGATCCGGGAATGTGCCAAGAGTGTCCCAGGTCCGGCCCCTGGAGAGTTGCGCTGGGTGAAATGGTGAAATACTTAAGGGTGAGCAAATATTGGAAATTCAAAAAGAGGGCATTGCAGTAAGAGGCCCTGAGGAGAATGATCTTAGCATTTCAGAGGAATTTGTAAGATGCAAAAATGTTCAGGCAAACTCTCATTGCTTTATTATTCAAAGAGAGTGAATTTGGTTGGTTTTTAAAATTTTTTTGAATTGAAGCTGGGCGTGGCAGCACATGCCTGTAATCCCAGCACTCTGGGAGACTGAAGCAGGAGAATTTCAAGTTTGAACCCAGCCTGGACAGTTTATTGAGTCTGTCTAAAAAAAAAAAAATTTTTTTTTTCTTTTTTTTAAAGACATGGGAATGAAGCTCAGTATAAAAGCTCTGGGTTCAGTCCCCACTATTACAGAGCAGAGGAACTGAATTGCACGCCATGGACTCCCTGGCTGTGGATGTTTGGGGTGCTGCCCTCCCCAGCATTTTTTCCAGAGTCCCTGTGGTTGTGGCTACTGCCACAACTTTATCACTTCTAAAGATTTTTTGGCTCCTCTGGGAATCTGTTTTACAGACTGATTAAAAGGTCTGATTACTAGTTTTCCTACCTGTTGTGGTCCCGTTTCTTTTATGTGAAATGTTGAAATATCTTTGCTTTTTTAGTGGTAAATTTGAAATCTTTTTTCCCTATTGAAAAACTTTGAGACTATGGAAAATGTCAGGGATTTTTAGTTTTTTTTTTGGTGGCAGTGATGATGGGGATTGAACTCAGGGCCACACATGCCAAGTGTGCATTCTACCACTGAGCTCCACCTGCCACGGAGTAGCAGTTATTATAAGGAAAGATTTTTAAGCTTTGGGATGTGTTCAATAAAAGATTTTACCAGAAGTTTCTTCTAAGATTTTTGCTTTTGTGTCATTTTTCTAGCCTGCAGATGTTGAAATTGTGACATCTTTTAACCTGTGGTTAACATGACTATATTCTTCAATTCAGTAATTTATTGGTTGGTTATTTTCTCAATCTTAGCCATCTTATTCCTGTCTCTTTAATAGCTCAAAAGTGCAGAAAAATGGTTTCCACAGGAATTTGACTGCATCTGTAATCAAATACACTGGAAAAAACATAAACTATACAGAAAGAGGCGTGTTCTATCACGTGGATTCCTGGACCCCGGTGAGAACCTTCTGCTTCAGTGGAGACAGAGGCACCTACTGCTGCTTGTGTGGCCCCCTTGTGGCCTCCTGGGTATCAATTGTCTAAGGAAAGTTACTTGGCCTTGTGCTAGGCCAGTGACTAGCCTTAGTCTCTAAATGTGGCTTGTTCTAGAAGATTTCCCTAAGTCAAGACCTCATTGGCCTTTGTCAAGTTGGCACAAGCCATCTTTGGCCTAGGTCCACACTTAACAGTAGCACTGCAGGCCCACTGTGTGCAGTGCAGCCCTATGGTGAGGGATGCCACCATATCCACGGAATCACCTTTTATCAGGCCACCCTACTATGGGGTTATAACATGGAGAGGAAATAGATCAACCTTTAGATTCCAGTCTAATAAGAGTGACAGATAAAAAAATAACCACCTTGAATACAATGCACTAAATAGTTTTGTTTGAATTAATTGTGTGTAAAGATATAGATAACTATTTCAAAGAAAATGAGACATTATGGTAGATACTGTTGATTTCCTGTTGTCTTGTTTTGAAATCTTGTGTTGTTTGCATTTTGTTCTGATCTGCTTTGTTCTGTTTTGTTTTGTTTGATTCTCTTTAAAATCAAAAACAAAAACAAAAGTTCAATAGCTGTTGTTGATTATGCTGTCTTTTTTTTTTTTTGTACTGGGGATTGAACTCACAACCGCACACTTGCAAGGCAGGTGCTTATGCCACTGAGCTAAATCCCCAGTCCCAATTATGCTGTGTCTTTACCTGTCTATGATAACTCTGATTTCAGGATTCTGTAACCTTTGTGTACCAGAATTTGGAAAGGAACCTACGGACCATGTTTTTTGACAGCTCCCAGAACCCCCTGAAGCATATCTCCACGCCCTCAGGATCTTACTACCTGTCCCTGCCCTATGCCAGGCTCGGTTGGTATGTATAAGTTTATCTGCCTTGGGAACGTTGCCATCCATACCTCATTCATTTATTCACAAATGGTGTCCCTTGTTTTCCAATCAATTCATCATCAGAAAAATAATATAGTGGATAAGGCATTTTAAAGATGGAATGATCTTTTTAAAATTGGTCAAATATATTTAAATTCAAGGAACTTTCATTTTGCTAAATAAGTATGATATCTTATTTTTTCTGAGTATTTGTAAAGGTCCAATGCTCTTAGGGATATAGTCTCACAGATTTTTTTTTTTTTTTAGCAATCTAATGACATTAGAAGAATGTAAGCAGAGGGTGATGATAGTGATTTGATTACACTATAATTTTATGAAGAGTTGTTAGAGAGCCCTCTGATTTTAAAATTGGTCTAAAACTTGGCCCAAGTATATACAAAACTGACTGTTTTCTGGAGTGATATCTCTTTATTAAACCACATTCCTTAAATCTGGCTGACATGCCTTTTCTCAGAGCAGTTCACTGACAGTCCTTCCTTTTTGGGTCCCTGATGCGCTAAAGCTCTGGCACAGGAAGCTGGGGAGGGTGAACTCTGTTTCTCTCCTTTCACTTGCAAATAGTGGTTTTGGCCAACTGCCTGAAAGGGCCAGACAAGGCCTGCTGTAGGGCTAGCAGCCACGTTAGGGTTAGCATTAGGGCCTTCCCATGGGCCACTGCTAGCCAGCATGCAGCATTAGAGAGCCAGGATCTGCATGGCTCCACCTAGGATTCTTCTCCTCCCACAGGCATCCAGCCCCCTGAAACTCTGCTCCCTGCCCTCTGTCTTATCATCTGTTCTTCATGGGGCTAGAATAAACACATGGCTTTTAGATTTTCCAGCCCCGGTAATGACCTTTGAACCTCTGACTCTGGTTATCCATCTCTGTAAACTGATGTCATGAATCCTATTTGAATGCACTCACTGAATATGCAGGGTGCTTGATTTAATCCAGTAAAAAGGTGCCCTGTGTAGGTCTGGTGGAAATAAATGCGGACTCATCTTTAATGCATGACACTGCCATGAGTTGAGCAGATCAGAAAGCATCTGGTGGCTGCATGGTGCTTGATTGTCCTCTGATCTCAGGGAGCTCAGGAAATGGGATGCTTTGTGAGGTTATGAGGTCCTGAGATGCCCAGAGGCTGTGCAGTGTCCACCTTCCCCTCCAGAGTGAGACAGTATGTTGCACAGACAGTGTGGCCTCCTAGCGGGTATTACTGTCATCTGCAAGGCCGGGCAATCAGTGAGAGAAAATTAAAGGTGGCTTCTAGAGAACAAAGAGGTGGCAGGCAGTTTCACAACCCTGCTCAGGGGTGACTGCATGAGTCCTTCTCTTCCCGAAGGGCCATGGCTTCAGCGGACCTCAACCAGGACGGGCATGGTGACCTTGTGGTGGGGGCACCGGGCTACAGCCTCCCCGGCCACATCCAGGTTGGGCGTGTGTACCTGATGTACGGCAGTGACCAGGGCCTGCCACCCATCGACCTGGACCTGGACAAGGAGGCACATAGGGTCCTGGAGGGCACCCAGGTGAGGCCTGAGCCATCCTTCTATTCTAGGGGGAGAGGTCACTGTCTGCATCCGATGGCAAAGTCCCCGGGAGGAGCACGCCGTGACAGGAAAACAGTTGGTGGCCTACAGCTGCATGCTGTTTTTTAATGTTTAAAACCACATTCATGTCATTTACTCATGTGTCATTAACTTTAAGTATTTCATGGCTTTCTAAAACACACGTGCTGTTTAGGATTGCTTCAGTGGCCAGTGAGGATGTGATTTCTTAATTCTATAAAACATACCTGTAACTTTCTAAGTATTTGAGATGCACAGAAAAGTATAGAGATAATGCAAAGAGTTCTCATAGACCCTTCCCCAATTTTCCTCTGTTAACACAGTACGTTATTATGGAATGTTAGTGGGAAAATGAAATGCCCACATTGGCCCTGGCCATGAGTATATCCCAGACTCTTATCAGATGTCACTCTTTGCTTTGAGTGCTTGTTCGTCACCAAAGAAACTCACAGGAGCTGTCCAGGTATGGTATTCCTCATGGACCTGAGCACTAATTCCTCTGTGATTGCTGGGCCCAGAGAGCTTGCCAGGGTCTCAGTCCTCACCTGCACAGAGCCAGGTGGGCAGAGCATGTGCCTGTCACTGGGGATGAGAAACCTTTGGGGGTGTGGGCCAGTTCTGGACGCTCACGCAGCTGGGGCGGGAAGCCTGGACTTGGAATCAGACTGCAGTTCAGTTTCTGGGCAAGATGCTTCTTTCATAGTTGATTCTGTGAAGAGAAATTAAGATGTGACTCCAGGGCAAACTTTTAGAAAGCCAAGAATCCAATGGCTTGTGATCCAGTTTAGGTGCTAAGGAGAGCAGCCCCTGTCTGAGGCGTGTAAATGAGTTGGGCTGGCCGGGGCAGGAGGTCCCATGGTCCCACTGTCCCTCAGTCCCACAGGCTGTCCTTTGTTCTGGAGCCTCCTGATACCATGTGAAAGATTCCAAAATAAGTGGGCCTGTTCCTGTTGTTCTTACCACCCCACCATGCCCCCCACAGACCACTATGCAGAGAGCGTGGCCCCCAAACTCCTACAAATGGGGTGGGAGCAGCTTCCCATCTTCCTGTGTAACCTTGGTGACATGACGGAGGCATGAACCTGATGTGCCACAAGCCTGTGCTCTGGCCCACAGAAGAGGGAAGGACACCCCAAGGCCTTGCCTCCTCACACCCTTCCTGCTGCTCAGGCAGACAGCCAGGTCCTGACAGCACAGCTGCAGGTGACAAAAGGCACTGTCCCCCCCCAGGCCCCACGTGCTGTCCCCAAGTGGTCTTCCAGTCTATCAGGTTCTTGCCTCATCAAAAAGTGTGTTTCCAGGTGCCACTGAGGCAGTATAAGAAGTGATCTCATAAGTCACAGATGGGGCACTGGGACACAGGCAGTGTGGCAAGCATCATTGTGTAAGACGCTCTCATGGGACAGGTTGGGTAAGAATGGAGAACTGATGACTTAACTGTAGGCCTACAGGGATTTTAGACAGTGAGAGATGAAAATCCAACTAAGAAAAATTGTCACTGAAGAGTGAGCTTTTCATCTGTGAACGGAGTGGGGATGGAGACAGTCCCCACCTTAATCTCCACCTTAATCTCCTGCCACCAAGTGCTGAGTGCAGTGTACTGTAGCACATCTGCAGAACTTCCCGTGGGACTGGAATGAACTTCCTGTGTGGAATGTTCTAGAGCTGTGGCATCCAGCCTGGGAGCCAGTAAGTGCAGGTTTCTGAACATCTGAGATGTGGCCAGTACAACTAAAGAACTGAATTTTTAACTCTTTAATACTGATTATCTCAAATAGTCATATTTAGCTAGCAGCTACCACACCAAGCAGCATGGCTCTAAAACGTGACGGGTAGTCAAGCCATGTCAGCTGCTGGTGCACGTGGTGCTTGCTGGAGACACTTTTGAGGGGTGTCTGGTGTTTTGCTCTGGGATGAAAAGCACACAAGACCCATCTTCTACCAACCTGGAACTATGAATTTACCCTTTTTGCTTTCCACTCCCCTGGTGTCCCCTCAAGGTGGTCAGAGATGCCACCATCCCCCAGGGCAGAGCTGCTCCACTGCTGTCACAGCTATGTGGGGGACTGCAGCCTTAGTGGTGGGTGGCCTCCAGGCTGTCTCCTTGGGGAGTCTCAGAGCTCTTCCCAGGCTGGGGCTGAGCCCAGAATGTAACTTGTGCCTCTTTAGCCCTCAGGTCGCTTTGGCTCGGCTGTCGCTGTGCTGGACTTTAACAAGGACGGGGTGCCTGACTTGGCCGTGGGAGCACCCTCTGTGGGCTCTGAGCAGCTCACGTACAAAGTAAGGCTGGAGGGATCAGGGAAGTAGCTTATGAAGGGAGCCCTGCTGGGAGAGTCCTGGAGCAGGGCAGATCCCCAGCTGGCTCCTGATGTGACCTTGGGTTACCACATGGCATCTGTTCCTGCCTCCGTAGCCTTACTTCGGCCAGGCATTTCAGTCTTGCTTTCCACACTGCCTTGGAGTGACAGCTACCAAGGGAGGCAAATGGCAGCTGGTGTGTAGCATGGATTCTCCCAGCCTCATCTTTTGTGTCCAGAACTGCTTGCTGCCAGTTTTTTTACCAAGATCCTGGGCTCTGTCCATGGGCTGTTTTCTCACTTGTTCTTCATACCATGGTACAACCTAAGCCCTGGGTGCATGTGACCTTGGAGGTCACAGGCTTTTTGTCCACTACTCTCCCAGGTGGGTCCTTCCCACTTTCTACATCCAGAAACTTCTGTCACTTCCTGAGCCTAACCATCAGATTCTCTCACTGCAGGCCCTTTGCTTGCCCAGCTTCCTTTGAGTCCTTTCTTGGAGGCAGTGTCATGTAACCCTCGGGCAGGACCAACTGATGCTTCACAGTGCTCGCACAACTTCCTGTATTGTTTGTACCCACCATAGCTGTCACCTGTCCATCAGCTCTGGAGAGAGCAGGGAGGAGTCCTGCCTGCCACCATGTGCTGAGATCTTGGCACATGATGGAAAGTAAATGCTTGTAGAGTCAGTGGGAATAGAGACAGATGAGGTGGAAGAGGACAGACTCATCACACAGAATAACAGCACAGCGTGTCCTCTGGCCTGTGAATGACACAGATGCTGTGTGTGGTGTGATCCTCAGCAGTGTGAAGGGCTGGGCAGGGAGGCTTTGGGGAAGAAACTGACAGTGATCTGGTCCTTGGAGGAACAGGAGTTGAGTAAGTCACCCTGCAGACATACCACACAGTGATCTGACCAACCCTGAGCGTGATGTTGGGAGGCAGAGATAACAATGACACTTTTGGGGCTCTAATTCTGATGGAAGGGACAGATTTTTAAAAATGCCATCAGCCCAGTAGAAGAGCACAGGATGGGCCTGTTAAGCTTACAGGGAACAGCGGTGGTTAATTTCATAGTCAACTTGCACTCTTTTTTTTTTTTTTTGGTACTGGGGATCGAACTCATGACCTTGCTCTTGCCAGGCAGGCACTTAAGCCACTGAGCTAAACCCCCAGCTCTGCACTCTAAAGGTAGTTGTCTCCACCTGAGTTCTCTGGTCTGTCACTGTCTATCTTCATCTAGGGCGCAGTGTACATCTACTTTGGTTCTACACAAGGAAGACTGTCTTCTTCCCCTGACATCACCATCTCCTGCCAGGTACGCTCAGCACCTTGCCAGGTGCAGGAACCTGGAGCTGTGCACCCCAGGTGCTTCCAGGGCCCAGTCAAACATGTTTGGGTTCCCCCCAACAGGACGTCTACTGTAACTTAGGCTGGACACTCCTGGCTGCAGATGTGAGTGGAGACAGCGAACCTGACCTGGTGATTGGCTCGCCTTTTGCACCGGGTGGAGGGAAGCAGAAAGGCATGGTGGTTGCATTTTATTCTGGCTCCCACCGGAGTAACAAAGGTAGAGTCCCGTGGGGCAGGGGACAGAGATATGGCTCCTCATTCTGTCTTGATGCTTCTCTTTGTGTCCTTTTTCTTCCATATAATGTCGCCAAGACTTTCCAGCAGTGTCTTACAGATGATGCGGGTAGATCTGAGTATACAAAAAGGGACCCAATTTCTTGCTTCAGATCCCAGCGGGCCACTTGGTTATTGTCATAGTCCCTCCAAATAAAGCAGCGGCAACCTAGGACCACAGACTTCCTGGGGTGCTCTGACCTGTCCGGAGAGCGACCTTTCTAAGTAGCATCCTCACCCCACAGAAATGAGCTCTAGAACATATTTAGGTGTAAAACATGGGATCTGTGCCCGACATCGGCATACTGGAATCAGTGTGAAATCTATGCATTCCGGGGCAAGCGCAGTGAAGGAGCCTGTGTCCCGTCAGCCCCCGTGGTCCTCACCGACTGTAAAGGGGCTGCTGTCTGTTCAGGAGAGCTGAGCGTGGAGGTGGCTGACTGGCTGGTCAGAGGCGAGGAGGACTTTGCCTGGTTTGGCTATTCCCTGCACGGCGTCACGGTGAACGGCAGCACCTTGCTGCTGGTGGGAAGCCCGACCTGGAAGAACGTCAGCAGGTAAGGCATGGGCCTGGGGACCAAGGAGCGCAGTTGTTGGGGCCCGGTTAGTGTGGGAACAGACAAGGGGTAAGATTATTCTTGCCTTGGAAGGACAAGTGGAGCTTGGCAGCCCACTGGTTCTCCATCTTAGGTGAGAACTAGGACCAGTAAGTGTATTAGTTTGTCAGAGTTGTCATAATAAAGCTCTATAGGTTAATCAAACAGGAATTAATTGTCCACCAGGTCTGAAGGGTGGAAGTTGGGGACCAAGGTGTTGGTCCTTAAGGACAGTACCATTCTGGAGTCCAGGAATTTAGGACTCAGCACCATTCTGCCTGTGACAGCAGCGTCTCATATTTGCTGTCAGGTGGGGGCAGAATGGTGGCCAAGGGACCTGGAGAAGCTGGATGCTGCTGGGATCAACTCCAGAGGTCACCCCCTTCCAGGACCAGCGTCACAGGATGGGTGCATGGGAGGCCTGTGTGGAGGCAGGTCCCTGGCCACTCTGTACCCCGACCCTGACTGAACTCAGTCCACTGCTTCTTCCAGGCCAAGCCGCTCGCTTCACAGGCACAGAGACACCCAGAGCCTTGGCAAGGTGTACGGCTTCTTCCCACCCAGCTCCCAAAGCAGGTTCACCATTTCTGGGGACAAGGTATGGCAACCCCTCCCCCTTCCCCAGGACAGTGGATCCTACTGTGGAATTAGCTGCGTGCATTGACCTGTCACGTTTCACAGGCAATGGGGAAACTGGGCTCTTCCCTGTCAAGTGGCCATGTCATGATGAATGGGACCATGACGCAAGTGCTGCTGGTTGGGGCCCCCACTCGAGGTAGGTCACGTGCATGTACCTGCTTTCTTTTAATTGGGAGGGTCTCCGACTCTGTCTCACTGGCTGAAAAGGTATGAGATCCGGTGCCAGACAGCACTGGGTTTAAGCTGGGTGTGGTGGCGCAGGATTGTAAACACAGAAGCCGGGAGCCTGAGGCATGAGGATCACAAGTTTGAGCTCAGCCCAGGTAATTTAATGAGACCCTGTCTCAAAATACAAAATACAAAATAGGGCTGGGGATGCTGTTCACTGATTCAGTTCCCAGTGCTACAAAACAAAAAACAAGCTGGGTTTAATTTTTTTTTCTTTCGATTTAGTAGGATGTGTAACTTCCAAGTTACTTAACCCTTGCTGTGCATAACATGGATTATAATATCTATTTCAAAAGTTTATTGAAAATGGCATTTGAAAGTAACTGTTTTTATAGCCTCTACCCCTACTGACACTGGAGCTGAAGAATTTTACTAGTTTATGGGGAATAGGTCTATTCTGAGAATGTATTTTAGTATAACACTATTTTGTTTACTTTATGGGAGTAAAAATTTTAAAAAACCACAACAAAACCCAACTCTCACTAGAATATAAAAATGAATCATGCATACTGTTGAAACCTGTGAAAATGTAAGGAAAGATACAAAGGTGATAAATAAAATATGGTAAGTGTTTAAATGTATTTATTTTTGTCTTTTTGAAACAGTTTTACTGTGCAGTTCAAGCTGCCCTTGAACTCACTTTGTGGCCCAGGCTGTCCTTAAACTTGCAGAGGTTCTCCTGCCTCGCCTCCTGAATGCTGGGATTACAGGCATGCATCACCATGCCCAGCTATAAATTTAAGCCATTTATTATAGGAAAATGCACATTGCCATTATTCTCCTTTAAAATTCCCCCTCTCATTTTGAACACACATATCCCATCATTCTTGTTTCTTTTTTTAAAAAATTTTTATTTAAAGAAAAAAAAAGTAAAACAGAAAAAGTGTAGAATACAGAATCTCAAAAAATAAACAGTAAGAAATCACTAGTTGATAAATTATATATTGTCCTCTTAGAAACAGTTGTTCAAGTTACAAAATTAAAGCATACAAAGTGGACATTAAAACAGTGAGACTGCAAACGGTTCTGTTCATCTAGCCAACAAAAACTTAGTAATGGTTATCAATCTTACACACTTAAATGTACATGCAGTTATATCCTTTAGAACATTTTTTCCCTCTTTTTTACAATAGCAATTACACATTTTGGGTTTTGTTACTCCTACAGTTCTTATTAATTTTTATACTAGAGAAACAATGTGATATTTATAAATATGATTCTTATTTATTTCACTTATGAGGATAGTTTCAAGTTGTCTCCATTTACCTATGAAGGCCTCAATATCATCCTTTTTTATAGCTTAGTAATATTCCATGGTATAAAAATGCCACATCTTTTTCATCCATTCTGCAGTAGATGGACAGCTTGGTTGTTTCCAAGATTTAGCTATTACAAATTGTGCTGCTATGAACATGCGTGCACATGTATCACAGTAGCATGATCTTTTCAGTTTTTCTGGGAAAATGCCCAGGAGGGGAATAGCTGGATTGAATGGAACTTCCAATCCTAGGCTTCTGAGAATTCTCCATAGTGATTTCCATAATGGTTGCACCAGTCTACATTCCCACCAACAGTGGAGCAGTGTCCCCCCCACCCCCACTCAGCCTCACCAACATTTGTTGTTGATTTCTTGATGGCAGCTATTCTTTCTGGGAGTGAGATGAAATCTCAATGCTGTTTTAATTTGCATTTCTTGAATGACACCAGGCATTTTTATCTTGGGTATGCGCACAGCTTTAAGTCTCCATCCATTGATCTCGGTGGAAGACCTCCAAATGATAAGAGTCCGGTAAGAGTCTAAAATCAAAGAATGAATTTTAGGAACAATGGAGGTTAAAGAGCAGAATGAATCTGAGACAAAGAAAGCTCTGTCTGAGAGAGACAGAAGGGGTCCCTTGAGGGTTGCCCTCTTGTTACTTTTTGAAGCAATGCTGGAAATCTTCTTTTGTGAGTGTCTTTACAAAGCTGTGATAAAAAATTCAGTGAATTCTGCTGCTCAGTGCCATTCAGCAGAAAATCAGGCTTGTAAAAATATTCCAGTATGTGTTCACATCCACTTACTCCCCACATCTGTCACTGTGCAACTTCTGGCTCTTCCCCAAAGTCAAAATGACCATAGAGGTAAATGTTGAGAATGGACTTAGGACTTCAGGGCAGCTGCGACAGTGCAACTAAAGCCACTTGCAAAAGAGAATTTTTAGAACTGCTTCAGAAGGTCGCAGTGATGATGTAACTGTGTGAACCAAGGAGAATAAGTGGAGGGAGAATAATGGCAGTGCGTCTTTTACCATGGTAGGTTTTAAAACTTTTAATACACGCCTATTTTTTGATCATACCATATATAGAAAAAAAGGCATCCCTTATTCAGGTGTGTAAAAACTGAAGGTTATACTATATACTTTGTACTTTTAGCTTTTATTTGTGTCTTGAGCATGTTACATAGCCTTATAAAATATGACTTTTGATACCTATAGTGCATTTTTCCTTCTGCATAAGCCAGGATCACGTTATACCTGGAGACACAGGCTGTTTCCACGTCTACCCTTACCACTGAATATGCACATACGAAGCCTTAACTAGATTTGAGTAATCAGTACAAGTGACTCTGGCAAAGGAATGGCTGAAAGTTTTATTGCAATGATTAAGGACACAGTATTGAAAAAAAGGACACAGTTTTAAAACATCAAAGTCAGCATTATAACTGTGACTCATTGGAATAGTTCTTCCCCCGCTTATTTTTCTTTACAGAGTTTAGATAGTGATTTCTAAACTCTTGCAACACACATTATTGATCTTATTTTCTTTACTGTTCTATTGGAGTGTTGGGAGTTACAGCTCCCCAGATGATCCTGCTTTGGTGCCTTAATATCATTCATATGTATATGTATATTTGCAATGATAATATAAAATAGAAAATGCAAGTTCAATTTATATATGTTTATATCATATACATTATAAAAGTCAAACCATTTATTTTGAGCTAACAATAAACTAGCATTGAGTCAGAAGAAGTACTTGAGAGTCAAGTAGAGTTTACCCAGTTTTCCCCCCACTATAACATCTTGTTAAACATAATAATGTCACAGCCAGGATACGACAGTCATACGATCTGCCAATTTTGCTCAAGTTTTCCATTTAAATTATAGTTCATCCACATAACATGTGAGGCCCAGTGCCAAATAAAAATGTGGGGCTCCTTGTTAAAGAATGAAGGATTGCATATTGGTGAGAACACTGTGCCCAGCCAGGGTATTCCAAACACGTGCTCTGTGTGGCTGCACAGGCTACATGCCCTGAATCTGTGTCCCAAACATACAGCTCCTGTTGGGCACTCTACATCTCCAGTCCTGGAGCCAAGGATTATGTTTACGATAATCCTTTATTTTGTATGTCAGCATTAGGGCTGTAGAATTCAGGAATTCACCAAGGCCCTGGATACAGCCCTTTTAAAAATGAAGGATCTTCTGTGTTACTTTTTAAAATAATAGATACAGAAATGCTAAAGCATCGACGCTTTTTCCCCTCTTTGCTGTCTAAAATATATATGATAATCTTTATTTTGTATGCAGGTGGAGGTGTTTTCAGTGGCTAATTTTTTTTTTCTTTTGGTACTGGGGATTGAACTGATGACCCTGAGCTTGCCAGGCAGGCATTTACGCCACTGAGCTAAATCCCCAGCCCTAATGGCTAACTTTTAAAGTTTCTGAATCTTCTAGTTCTAAATTCTGAGAATTTAAAAAAGCAGCTACTCTAAATTACATCTTCTAATAGAATGTGATAATGATTTGCTTTTGTGAATACTAATCACGATTCTTCCCCATCCATGACATTTCAAACCATAAGAGAAAGGGATTTCTGAATCATTTAAATGGTTATCAAAATAAATGCTTTTCTAATTTTTTTTTTCAATGCTGAGGATTGAACCCTGAGTTTTGTTCATGTTAGCAAAGTGCTCTGCCACTAAGCGACTATGTTCCTAGCACTGGATTAATTTTTTGTGATGCATACTAGTTATACATATTTACAGGACACAATTATAATTATGTAATGAACAAATCAGGGTAGTTAGTACATCCATCACCTTATAGAGTTAGCATTTCTTTGCGACCAGAGCATTTAAAAACTTTTTTTCTAGCTGTTGGGGAATATACATTATTAACTATTGTCATGCTGCTATACAATTAGGACACTAACTATTCTTCCTCGCTCCTGTACCTCTGTACCTGTTCAGATCAATACTTCCTAGGAACTGCAATAGCTGGGTTGGAGAATGGTTCTGATGGAGGGAACCATACACAGGCTTTTTGATTTTTGCCTTATAAGCTAGATATGGGGTGGATTCCCTGTGGAAGGATGTAGGTCTGCATGGCAGGTTTGAACCTGCCCCCAGCAGATGAGGCAGAGGAATGAGGACCCCTGGGGCCTTGCCTGGCTGGTGGGTGGCTGTGGCCCTCTGCTCCGCAAGCAGCAGGACCAGTGGCGATGCCCACCCTGCAGGCAATGTGCCAGGCCTCACAATCCTTGCTGTGGAAGGACAGAGGTTGGAGGCAGATGGCTGAGTATTACCAGGGTCCTGCAGGGAGCTCAGGTTCCCTGCAGGAGGCACGGAAAGAAGGAAATGAGAATTTTTCTCATTTCAGCTGAATACTTTGGACTTTACTCTGAATATTAGCTGTTGGACTTTAACATTGTTCCCTTGGGGGGTACTGTGTTGGGTCAGATCATGTACTGTAGTATCAGAAAGCCCCAGAACTCTGAGCTTTTTAAAGGACCCTTACATATCTCCTGTTTTTGGACTGTCATTTGTGATCGTCACTGCAACTCTGGTTTGAGCCCTTAGTTGCTTCCAGTGGATGATCTGCCACAAACAATTAGTCACATCAGTTGCACGCACATTACTGAGCAGGTCCTGGTGTGAGACTGTTACCACCACTACTGCTGCCCACATACCCTGTTCACAGAAACCTCTCAGAGGACCACCAATCCCACCCACCCATAGGCACCGTTATTCTTTTTAAAGAAACTACTTATTTCTATTAAAGCTGTGTTCTGAGTTACTATAGGCAAAAATCTAACTAGTTTTGAATTTGTTCACAATTCATTGAGGAAAAAAACCACACCTTGTGTTGAGTGCTCATATGACTCCAGGAAACATGCTAGGTAAAGTGCACAGAAAGACAGACATGACCATCCCATGTGGAATACACTGGAGGGACCCAAGTGGACAGGACCTGTCTTCACCCCCATGATGCCAGTGGGTCCTTTGGCTGGTTTCAGATGACAGATCCAAGATGGCTTTCCTGACCATGACCCTGCACCAAGGAGGGAACACACGGATGTACAAGCTGCTGCCGGATGGGCCGCCTGCCCTGCTCAGCACCTTCAGCGGGGACCGCCGCTTCTCCCGCTTTGGCGGGGTTCTGCACCTCAGCGACCTGGACGACGACGGTGTGGGTAAGAGGAGCACACACTCGGTCGAGCATGGAGTTCCTTTGCCCAATGGACCAGTGACCTAACTAGATGAGCGAGGCTCTGCCCTTATAGTTGACAGCCCAGGACAAGACCAAAACTGGACGTGTAAGAGTGAAGGTGCATTTCTGAAGATGCAATGTAAGGATCACGATGTCAGCTGCTATGGATGACTGACATGGTGAAAACACACCTTTTACTTTGTGAGGAGGAAACCAGGGCAGAAAATTTAAAGGAAATGCTAATTATGTGTGGGGGCCTGGATCAGGATCCAAACAGGGAAAGGATGACAGGGGAGCCAGACACTTCTCCCAGTTTTTGTTATTTGCAGATGAAATTATCACAGCAGCTCCACTGAGAATCACAGACCTAACCCCTGGCCTGCTCGGGGGAGAAGATGGGCGAGTTTACATATACAATGGCCAACACATCTCCCTTGGTGACGTGACAGGCAAATGCAAATCATGGGTAACTCCATGTCCAGAAGAAAAGGTAAAGTGCTCTACAAAGGTCCTTCACCATGCGGGTAGGGATCCTTGGCGATTCCTCATTATGGTGTGAAGTGTGCTCCAAAGACTTTGAGTGTTTTTCCTTGGTGTAGCAATGTCCAGAGGTAGGGCTGAGAGAGGCGAAGGGATGGAGGGGCCCTGACCTCCCAGGCCTTCATATATGGGTGAGTTCCTGGCTGAGTGGGCTGTTGACAGATGGAGCAGTCACTGGGGGTGTGACTTTGAAGTGTGTGTCCTGTCCTCAGCTCCTTTCTCTCCCTGGCTCTTCTTTGCTGCCCACTAGGAGACGAAGCAACTTTCCTTGTCTGAACTTAGGGATTAGGGGTCAGGAAATAGTCACCCCCCACCCCGATTTGGCAGACCCCAGCATCCTGCAGTTCCTGTAGCTGTTCAGCATTTGTGCCTAGATCTGAAGTCCAGTTGGACTCAGTATCATGTTGGTCGCTGTCACAGCCTGCCACTGTCTGCCTAAGGACCCAAGCAGAGGAAGACAGGCTAGGGCCACTGCAGTTTCATGAAAACTTCCAGTCATTTGCTTCTTGTTTACTACTTTGTTTGATTATTCTTCCCAGGTGAGTTTCTTTATCTACCCTTGATCCTTCAATGGTGGCCACTGCTATATTTTTAATTTTTTTTTTTTTTTTGATACCAGGGATTGAACTCACAATCTTGCACTTGTCGGGCAGGTGCTTGTGCCACTGAGCTAAACTCCTGGTGGCATTTTTAAGAAATATTTTTAAGTTACAAAATGATTGAAAGCTTGCTGTGAAAATTTAAGAAAGCCCAAAAAGTACAAAGAAAAAAATTAAAAATCACCTACCTAAAATTCTACTCTGTAGAGCTAGTGCATGTTAACCTTTAGAGTTTTAGTATTTTTTGTGAAACTGCTACTGTCTATTGTGCATTTACTTTTCACATGCTAAGTATTACAGATAATTTAATCCACACCAAAGCTATGAAGTTGCTCTCATGTCTAATTACATGTAGAGAAATTAAAGATCAGAGAAAATCTGTTCAAGGTTGCATTGCTAAATGGCAGACCAAGGATTTGAAACAAGATCTAATTCTAAAACTTTTTTCTTAAAAGTACACATGGTAATAACTGTTAACAATTGATTTAGTAAGACCCTGTCTCAAAAAATAAAAGGTCAGTGCTGAGGCCGTGGGTTTATCTTATCTGATATTCTTATGCTAGAGTAACATAATCATATGTATACATAGATATATGCCAGCTGTATAGTATTTTTATCTACAAACTAGTTTAACTGTTATGTCAGTGACCATTATTAGTCACTTCTACCAGTTTTCACTGTTAAGGATAATGGCAAATATTCACATACATACATTTTTAGAATTGGATTTTTTTCTGGGAGCTAAACTTGTATAAATGAGATTTACAGGGTCAAAAGACATGTACATTTGTAAGGATAATCTGGAAATGTTGAAATGTGAGCAGGAAGGTATAATTAGAATTGATAAAAACTCCACTTGCAGAGCAGTAATATTAATTGTCCCTCTTTCTCATTTGTTTTAGGCCCAATATGTACTAATTTCTCCTGAGGTAAGTACTTCTTGAAGGACTGAAGGAAAATTACCACAAAAGTGCCCTTCCCTCCTGTTTTCAACTTTTACAATAGGTGTGTTTGGAAATGTCCATTAACAGAGCATGTTTTACAGGCAAGTTCAAGGTTCGGGAGTTCTCTGATCTCTGTGAGGTCAAAGGAGAAGGTGAGTACCAGGGTTCATTTCTGTGACATTTGTATCTGCTCCGGGGATAGGATTTGGCGATCTCACTTTTAAAATTTACTTAGGTTTTATTTTTATTTGAAAAAAGGAACATACAGGCGGAAGGAAAAAAAGCACACTAAATGCCATCACTTCCTTGTTTCTGTTCCACAAGAATTAGAATGGTCATTATATGTGGAGGTGGCTGTAAAAAAATTCTAATAATATTTTGTGACATGAAGTTTATGAGGTTCGAACCTTAGTGTCCACAGATAAGGTTTTATTAGAACCCAGCCACCATCATGGCCTGCCTATGGCTGCCACCCTGCTTCGGGGAGCTTCAGAGACACATGTCCCACAAAGCCTATTATCTGGAGCTATTATCTGGCCCTTCAAGAAAACGTCTGCTGACCTCAGCACTAGAATGTTTTTCAGTTTTCTTCCAGACATCCAGAATTTTTCTATGACTCTATACACACACACACACACACACACACACAGCATTTTCCTTCTTCCTAGAAAAAAAATAACAGAGCCCCAGATTCTTTTTAATAGCTATCTTGTATTTTACTGTTTAGAAGAACGTTATTTTAGTTCTTCAGTTCATGTTTTCATAGATACTTGGGTTTCTTTTTTAAAAAATTATTACAGGCAATGCTGTAGTGAGCATTCTTAGACCTGTATTTTTATGTAACTGTGCAAATATCCTTGTAGGTGAGACTCGTAGAAGTAGGATTGCCAGATCAAAGATTGCACACAATTAAAATTTTAATTATCACAGATGAGAGAGTTTTTCCTTAAAATGCAGCTTTAAACTTCTAATTCCACTCACTCACTTTAGGATATGATATTTTATAGAGCTGTGCTAGGCAATGAAATACAAGCAAAGGAAAGATAAAGTCTGTGCTCTGAAAAACTAGATTAATTCACCTGGTAAGTTAAATAAAATATGAAACAGGTTTTGGCTTAAATGTTAAAGGAGCATTACTCCCACTAAGTCTCACCTGGCTCATCTTCACATTCACCATGTTTAGTGCATCCCAATCTCAGGTGTTATGTCTAAAAAATGGAAACTGACAGTGGGAGAATGATCAGTGTAGCCTTTCTCTGAGACTCAAGTAAAGTTATGATTTTGAAGACTGTTCCCTTTCTAGGATAAATGAACAGTACTTAACTGGCAGCAGCAAACTAGAATTACATGGCCTTAGCATGTGCCCATGAAATGCTATCACTGCTCAGGTTTCTGAACCTTGTCATGACACTGCTGTGTTTGTGAACCTCAGCAGGGACGGGACAAACAAGCAGTGTTACACTGAGCACCAGCGAGGCAGGCACAGAAAGCTGGACCATGGACTTGGCCCCCAGGAGCACAGAGTTTATGTGAAAGAATAAGACAATGAGCCCACTGATGCCAATGTACGCTGACCAAGAGCCTGCAGTGGAAATCTGTGCTGGTGGTCAGGACAGGCCTTGCAGAGCCCGTGGGCCCCGTGCTGTGCCTGGGAAAATAAAGCTCAAATGGACACAGGGCAGCAGCGAGGAAGCGTAGGATTTTAGGAATGAGGAGAGTTTGACCAGGAAATGGAAAAGAGGTTGAGGTCCCAGCCAGAGTACAAGCACATTTAGTAAATCAGTACATCCATAAGGGAAGAGAAAAAGAAACTATTTGGTTAATTTTCCGAAAATTTAGATTTTTCCTTTTACCTGGCACTGGGGTATTGAGAGTACAAAGGGTTAAGCCTCGGGCTTGACACATGGTAAAGATGTGATGCATGTTAACCAGTATTATTTCTAGACTCTATTGGGGTATTAAATACTTAAGTCAGTGAGAAACTATTATACATTTCTCTTAACCAAAAGTTTGCTCACCCATACCTTATGAAGCATGCTTGGTAGTATGAAGATTTTGCTAAGATCACTGAACGTGTTTAACAACCTGTAGCAGGTACTGAAGGCAGCTTTGAAAGACTTGATTTGGAAATGCCTCAGCAGCAGGGACAATGTGTAAGTGCAGACAGGCAGCCCAAGGGGAAGTCTTTAGTATTCTTCTTGTGTTGTCTACATTGTACCACACAGCAAAGATCCCAGAATAAGCATGCATCGGTGTAATCTTTATGTGCCAGAGGGGATCCAGGTGAACGTCCTCAGCTGTGGTTCTTGCAGATCCAGAAAATGGTAGCTAAAAAGGGAGAGGAGCATTTGTGCTTGAACTGTGGGATCTGGCTGTGTGCTGCGTTGTTTCCAGAGCACAGCATGCTGCCTAGACTGCAGTAGGAACTTAGCAGGTGTTATGAACCACTCACGAATTCTGTTGTGTTTCCTACAGAACCAAGTTGTCATTGCTGCTGGAAGGAGTTCTTTGGGAGCCCGGCTCTCTGGGGCACTGCATGTCTACAGCCTCAGTTAAACAGTCATTCCACTTCCTCCCCTGCCCCTTGGTCTCCTGCCAAGTTGTCGCCAGGGTGAGCATTCTGGTGGACAAGCTGGCGCATCCAGTGGAGCCGTGGTGGGGCTCCTGGAAAAACTCGCAATTCAGTAGAAATAAACTATGATTCCATCAGAAGTTTGTGAAACAGCAGACACTCTGGTTACTTAGTCCTCTTGTAGTTTCCTTTCTTGCTTCCTTTGCATCTCAGCCTTCTTCTTTCCTTGCCTACTGCCCACGCTCTGACCTGTTGTGATACAACCCGAACGGCTGTCTCGCTGATGCCTGGAAGGGCTCTGTGGTCACCTCCTAGGACAGACTTTACACAGTACCTCCTACAAATCCCCCTTTCACGGCTAGCTGGTAGTTCATGTTGCAGGTTTGGCCCCCACTGATGGTGCTCTTGGGAGGTGGTGGAGACGGTAGGGGCTGGGCCTGGCTGGAGGAAGCAGGTCGCAGGAAATGAGCCATGAAGGGTGTCTTGGGACCCCAGCTTCCCACTGCTTCATCCCGACATGCTTCTGCATGATGTACACCTCATCACAGGCCCAAAACTACTGGCCAGCTGACCGTGGCCACAGTGACACTTCTTTAAGCTGTTGACTCTAGTGTTTTGTTAGACAGGTAGCAGACCGAGCCCGGGCCTGATTCTGATCAAAGTGTAACAGAAAGCACCATATACAGAAGAAAATCTAAGGAGCAAAAGTGGAGGAAAAGCATGGGGTGAGGGGTAATCCACAGCACTTGCATGATCTGGTCCTTTCTGACAAGGACTGTTCCATTTTGTTTTTTACAATAAGTGATGAATGCAGAACTAAAACTTGATTAACTTTCTGTGCCCTCAGAAACTTTGTGGTGATGGCTTTTTTAACAGGTGGTGGAGCTCTTGGCTCTGCTAGAGTTCAGTCACCTGTGAAACATTCTCCTGTGCTAGGGGTCATTTGTTGGACCTGCAGAACTAAGCAGGAGGGCCAAGGAAGTGAGGCACAAAGAGGGCTGGGGGCCTTAGACTCACTTGCTCTAGGCTGTTTTCAGAAGGGGGTTTCATGGGCCAGGCCTCCACTGTGGAGCGTTTAGTGGGGAGGAATGCACACAGCATTTCAGCCATACAGAAAATGCACAGGTAGGACAGCTAGCTAGCAGCAACCTGCTTGCTTTGTACTGTGGGAAGCTGTTTCCTCTGATACTGGTGAAATATTGAAGGCAAGGGAGAGTCAATGACAGGACCCCTTCTCAGCTTCTCTGGAGACAGAGTAGACTGGCAGGAAGAAAGAGGAAGAAAAATCTAGCTGAAAGGTTAAATCAGAAACCAAGGAAAAGCTACTGTGGCTGCGACCAGTGTGCAAGGTGGCTCGATGCAGGGAAACAGCTGTGCCGTTTGCTTCCAGGTAGAGCCGAGCTGCAGGCTCCTTGAGGGACACAGGCAAACAGACTGCGTCTGCTTGGGTACTTAGTACTGGTAGCTCAACCCGTGGGGAGAATTATTTTTATTTAAAAGAAGGATTTTTTAGTCGACCAGAAATTACTGATTAGAAATTACTTATTCACTTGCGAGCTGAGACGTGCGAGTGTAGAACAGGACAAAGGTACACTTCTGTCCGTGCTGTATCTTCTCAGGAGGAGGGTGCGTTCCTTCATGGTGCCGCTGCTATGTAAGTGTCAGTGTTTTTGTGCTTCACTAAGTGGTCTGTGTTTAACACGTTCATGACAAGGCTGTCATTTGTGTCATGCTGTGGCATGGCTCTGAACCACCAGTTGCAGTGTGTTAAACCTGATCATCACTGGCCTCAGAACTTGCATTCTTCTTAAAGCCTGAACATTCCAGATGGCAAGCGTAAGCTAGAGGTTAAACATCTATAATAATGGGAACACGTTTCTAGGTTTATAGGAGATTTAGCCATATTGTCAAAAACAAAGCATACTTCTACCGTCAAAGGTCAGTCTATATGATAAAAATGTAAAAACAGAAACTACATGACAGCCTAATGTATTCTCTCAATAGGTACATAAAACTTCCATTTCAGTAGATAGTAACTCTAGTTGTAACCACTGACTCTGAAATACTGAGTCACTGAAATGGAAAGATCTGTAAGGTTTTCTCATCCATACAAATCTGAACATGTACAACAGTTCACCTTGGTTACCCTCACTGTAAGATCTCATGAGATATTTATATATTTCCATTTTCTATCTATACATCTAACAACTTTCTTCAAGGCTTGTGGAACTGTTTTGTGCTTTTGGATTATAGACCTCAAGAGATAAGAGCGATTTGAGGTGAGATTGGAGCAAAGCTTGGGGGTCACAGGCCATGCATCCTTCTTTAGATCACTGCTGTGGCTATTACTAAAGGAATGAAAGGAAATTATAAGTTCAAACTGTGACTTTATTTTATTTTTTTGAGACAGAGTCTCACTATATAGTTCAGGCTGACCTTGAACTCACTATGTAGCCAGGTTGGTCTTGAATCTGCAGCAATCCTCCTGCCTCAGCCTCCTGAGTACTGGGATTACAGATGTGCACCGGTATGCCTGGCAAAACTGTAACTTTAATACTGCCATTCCAAAACAACTGTAATTCTTGGAATAAGATGTAACAAGAAATTTTTAAATGTGAAACCCTTTAATAGTTATTTCACAGTCCGTGTTTACAAGAATGGAGCATGAGGTAACTAGCAGCATACCAAATGGTACCAGTTCTGCCCACACTGGGTCACTGACTCTGAAATACTGAGTCACTTAGTATTTTATGGTTACGGTTTAGTGTTACGTTTACACTCTGAAGTGCTTACTTCTTCGCATATTCCACTTTACCACCTTTGAAGTACTGAAGTTTTCTACTTCAAAATTTACAATCAATTTGCTGCATTATTTAGCATCGGCTGTTTCCTTATCCATCAGAACTGTACTGTAAGAAATACTCTGCAATCAGGATGCAGAGCGAGGTGACATTTTGAAATCACTGCTGATCTAACCACCTTTAAGAATTTAAAAAATGATTCATAGATTCCATCTATCAGACTTCTGAGGTAGTTACATGACTTTTACTAGTGGGACAAGATCAATTAAAATTATTTTACCCGAGCTCATAAACTAGGAAAGGAAAAGAACCAAAATTCCACCGTATGCCTGATCTTAAACACTGCCCTCTGGGATTCCAAGTCTTCACAGATCACAGTTAGTATTTACTTATAGTGATAAGGCCAAAAATAGCGCAGTGTTTTGAAATAAAGTCTGTGTATTCCCAAAGGTGATCTTGATGATCATCAGAAGGATTTACAGTGCTGCAGGAACTCCCTATGGCCACTGCAGTGTCCACACCTCGACAGTGTCCTGACCCAGAGAGGCACCAAGAGGGTCATGGCCAGTCCAACCTGTTTCATCCACCCAGTAGGTCTCCAGTCTCCCTCAAGCGGCCTCTCTTGGCCTCACAGCGTCGGGGAACCTTGCTGTCACTGCATGTTGCCTCAAATCAGCTCCTGGAATAACAGTTTTATCCTCTCACCAAACCCCTTGTAAACGGACTCCTAAACTTATCACATTAGGGTGACAGGTACCCTCAGAACCATCAGGGCAGGACTATTTATCCTCTTACTACTCCTGCAGATGTGTTATAAGGGCTGCTTTGGTCATGCTAGACTCTGTGGTACATACTACTTTTGGAGGCATGTTTAACTAACATTCTAATATGCGACTGTGCCAAACCTCCAGAAAATATAAAATGATAAGGGAGATGTTAAATAAGATACAGTCTTCAGCAAGCACGGGGCCCTGAGTTTGACTCCCAGTAACAAAACAAAACAACAAAAGAAACCCCCGAAAACCACAGTTTTTAGACTTAAAAATATTAGCCATTTGTTTTAACCCTAACTTACTGTGAAGATGAGGCCCACCTGTCACTTCTGAAGTACACACATACGGATTAGTGGAGCGATCTACACTTTCATTTTGGGCAAGACAGTTTAAAAATCCTTAGAATCAGAAAATCAACCAATTTGCTCTAAACAGTAATAGCATGGAAACACTTCCCTTCAACTTTACTTTCAAATGCTTTATGTACAGTTCAGCAAAGAAAGTCAGTCTAGGGATAAAGAAGTGAAATGCTGATTATCCTATCTTTTTATTTACCTTATCTATAAAAAAGGGGCAAATTCAAGAAAAGGTTATGCTGAGGATGGTTTTTAAAGCACAAACTTCCAGAGTTTAAGGGCAACAAGTATTATGCTAGTACTTGAGGCAACTAAGGAAATTCACTTAATTCCCTGTTGTAAGATGTTTGTACTAAGAATTGCCAGTACCTGACCTCAGAAGCTATGGGTTTGAAAATTTTGAGGTTTTGGTCAGCATGAGATTGCACTTTTCTTTACATATAAATTAAATAAAGTGTATATAAATCTATTCTTGTATTAAATTATTCTCTATGTCCCACACCCTATCTATAAAAACTAAAGTCTGTAGAAAATATGATTTTTGGCCTTCATAAAACAAGCACTTGGCTGTTTACTCAGGATTCTGGAAACAATCAGTTCCCAGTATTGTGACTGCCATATCATTATCAGATATTGTAATTTAAATATTGACTTTTTCTTCAAGTGTATGACTCTATAAAAGAAAGTCGTATCAGAAGTATAAAAAAATATTTAGTCTCCACCAAGTTGTTGCTAACGGGTAGTTAGGATATTTCTGTTTGATCCAAATCCATTCGGCCCGAAGCTGTTTTTCACTTCCATCCTTCTGTTGGCCAGAAGGGTCTTTTTAGGTAATGAGGACATCTAAAGAAAGCAGAATAAACTTAACTGTAGTCTAGATCTTTCTTCAAAGAATTACCACTAGTAAAATGATAGCGAAGGAAGGACTGTAAGCCTTGTGTCAGTATCTTAAGCACTTATGCCTAAGGAGTTATCTTCAAATACAAAGATGAAAAACAGGAGGAAAGCTTCATATTTTTCTTAATGAGAACACTATGAACATTCTCCACATCTCAGTTTGTTTATGACAGACCGTGCCCCAGAGGTACAAACATCTATCTAAATGTTCCACGCCTGCCAAACTGCTCTACACAAAACTGGTTCAGTTGCTGTGCCAGGCACTGTGCTGAATCGATTGTCTCATCCAATCCTCCCAATAATCCTATGGAGCAGGAGTACTGAGTTAACTGACAGGGAAAGTGAGGGAGATTTAGAGTTTAGTAACTTGTGCAGGGTCACAAAGCCCAGCTTTCGTGACTTCAGAGTCCCTGATTGTAACTCTATGAGACAGTGCATCTTACCCTAGGAGGCAAAGGAGATTCTAGTTGTCTCCCAAGGAATGAAAGCAGACGCCTCCAGATGAGGCCACTTCCCATGAACATGAGCCCAGTGATCAGCCAAAATACTCTGTGGTCCTGAAAGAGAGCACAGTTCACTTCAATCACACAAGCCAGGTTCCTTGAAGTGTCTTCAACTATCACTCTCTCAGAGTTCCAAGGAAGCCTTTGCTATTTAAAGCAAACTAAAAACAAATACCTCTGTAATACCCAGAGGCCAAGAATCAGAATACATCAGAGGGTAAAATTATTTCAAAGTTTAAGTATTTCTAATCACCTATAAGCCATGTGTAACTTTTTACCATTTCTCCCCAGTCTGTTTATAAATATATAAACTTAAATAATCATGAGGATATACAACTAAATTTGAATTTCCAGTTTATAGTCAGTTCTCAAAATTGGAATGTTTGCATATATGTATGTCATCAGGAATCTAAACATAGAATTAATTTATGCTCCATGCACACCTATCCACATGGCCTGAAGGGGACTTCACACCATGTTCTTAATGAGACCTGCCAAGTGAGGCCCAATTTCTGCCACACTACAGCTGTCTCTCTGGCCTCATTTTCTGTCACGTCCCTGTGCACTGCCTCTGTGGCCTTCTTGCTGTGGAGAAGCTCAGCTCACGCCACTGTTCTGACACGGCGGCTCCCTCTGCTCAGAACACTACCTCCCAGATTTCCCTACCTCCTCTCTTCATTCAGGTTTCCACCCAAATGTCACTTCCTTAGTCCACTTTCCTTGACACTCTCTGAAATGTTATCTGTATCACTGTCTGGCATCCTCTGTCCCTTTACCTGCTCTATTTTTCTTTGTGGCACTTAGCATTTAATGTACTTTTATTTATTACCTCTCCTTCGCTATAATGTAACCTCCATTAGGGCAAAGACTTGCTGCTATATGGGTGTAAAGCAGTGCTGAATAAAGACATTAACAACATAGGATGTCTGATCAAAAACTACAGTGAATATTTAAATTCTAAAAATGTATTACAGTAAAAGACAATGCCATCATTCTTTCTCAGAATAGTGCTTCAAATACACATATCCCATCGTTCTTGCCACTTACTAAAGCAGTCCCCTTTTATGTCTTTAGTTGTGCTGGCATGGTTGTCTTTGATGTCCTGAATGGATTCCAAACATGGAACTTTTGTGGTCATTCTGACTCTGGGGAAGAGCCCCATGTTGCATGGTACCAGGTTCAGAGAATGATGAGGACAAGGACACATTGTCCTGTTTTACAAGTCTGCCTTTCCCTGCTTAGCAGCAGCAGTCACTGCATTTTCGATCATAGCTAGGAGACACTCATGAAAGAATACCTCCAGAGCTGCTTCAGGAAAAGGCAAGAACAATGGGATAGTCGGATTTGAAGCAAGGGTGAGTATTCTGAGGCGGGTTCATGCAATGTTTTTTACTGCAATGAATTTATTTAGACACACATTGTATTTTTTGAGAAGCCTTTGTACCATGAGGGGAATGAACACATGTATTCCCCCTTTCTTTTATAGTTCATCACAAGAAGCATTAGTAATGACTAGTGTTCATTTTGCCTCGGGGAGCTCACAATCTTTTCAGACTTTAAATGAGAAAATTTGAAGAGTGCAGAGGGAAGTGTAGGATGTAAGGAAATTATCTTTTCTTCTCTGGGTCATAAAGTGACAGGGAAGTTGAGTCCTGCGTGCTAAGTAGGAGTAACTGGGCAATAAAGGTAGAGGGGAGGGAGTGGTGCAGGGGCAGCGTGTCTGAGGAGGGAGACTTCGGAGCAGCTGTCCAGAGGGGCTGCAGCTGCAGGGAAGCAGACCAAGCTACACCACACAGACCAAGGGATTTTCTCTTAAGGCTAGCTGAAAGCCATGGGAGAGTGCCAGAATATTCATGCTTTCAAAAGACCACTTTTTAAAAGTACAGAGCGGTCCTGATGAGAGATGATGTGGACTGGATCAGGGCGACAGCCAGAGGAACAGACATTAGACCTCTGAATGGTGTGCACAAAGCGGAGTGCTGCCTGCCAACGGCATGTCCAGCTCACTGCCAGAAAACCCACTCTAAGCCAGTCTCTGAAAATGCCCCAAGCGCTCTGATCACGGGAAGGCAGGAGGGTGTTATCTCTGAGTTGAAATCCTAATTCTCTTATTTTCTAGCTCTGTGTCCTGGGGCAAGTTATTTAACTTTTCTTGTTTTCCTACCAATACAGTAGAGATGATATACCTATTTTTAGAGTTGTGATGATTGAACCAAATACAATTTGCAGATTTCCAGGTATACTGCTAGACACATAAAAATGAAAATAAAGCTGGGTGTGGTGGTGTATGCCTGTGATCCCAGCACTTGGGAGGCTGAGGCAAAGTTCAAGACCAGCCTGGGCTACAAAGTGAGTTCAAGTTCAGCCTGAACTGCATAGTGAGACCCTGTCTCCAAAGAAAGAAAGAAAGAAAAAATAATAATAAAAACTAACATTAACAGTTTATTATCAAACTTCCTCATATATAGTGACATGTTTTGGGGAACAAATGATATAGGCAATGTTTATATGGCTATTGTAATGGGGTCTAAGACATTACCCTGAATTCTGAGATACAGTGTATATTTAGCTCACTATGAGAGTATGTAGCTTAGACTTAAAAAATCATTAAAATCAGATCTTAAAAACATTAGAAAATAACTCTTAAATTGTTAAAATAAGATTTTCTTACCTCTTCAAGGGAAGATTCCAAATTCATACCAAAAGCAACTCCTATTAATCCAAAGAGTGACAGAGAGAAGGTTCCCATGGTCAACTGCAGATTCAATCTCATCATCACATTCCGGTGGCTGGGGGAGAACAGCTCAGATCAAAAGGGCCCTCTAGTCACACAGAGCAAATTCATAAATAATCTAATCAAGACCATGGATTAAATCTGTATCTTCAGAACACAAGCAAACCGAACACCACTTCTGTGTAGTGGCCACGGATCGCGATAGTATAATTTCTTCCAAAATGACATTTCCTTAAAGGTTTTATTACCTTACAACAATTACTTTGTAAAGAAGACCCTTCCTGTTTTATGAGAGGCATTCTTACCTGTCCAGATTGATAAAAATAATGCTCTGTGAATCGTCAATCAGCACCCTGAGCTCCCGCGCTGCATTGGAAAGGTCTTCAGCTAACCGGTAGTAATTTTCCAGCAGCAATTCCATCTCCTCCGAGTGGTCGATTCCTGCACTGCTCCTTTCACTACAGTCCGAGGTAACACAATTAGCCTGCCCACAACAGCGCATCTCAGGTGTTTATCCCCAAAGCTTCCTGAAGTGGTACATGACATTCAGCCGCCAGTGAAAAATGAGCCTTTGGTCTTTTCTTTGCTGTGTCCTATTGCCGTGACCAAGGTCAATCTGTGACAGGCTGTGTGAGCTGATCCTAACTACCACTCAGATAATTCGACAACGAAGATTCCAGTGTTACAAAGACTAGTTAGCTTCACTTATTCCTTGGTCCAATCTAAGAGATTCATGTAAATGTGTGCCCCCACTAGACAAAAATCCAAAATCCAAAACCATTACCAGGTAAAACAAAGCCGAAACTAAAAAACAAACATGAAGGTCATTTCCATTTCAAGGTGAAAGTATAATGTTAAATTTTGAATGAAGTCAATATATATTTTGGTCTCCTTTATATTGACAGGACTAATAGGGAAGGTGAGGGAGAATGAAGTACTGTGTGGACTACACTTGCGTCCTAACGCATATTCGAGATATGTCAGCCTGGGCAAAGCAAGAAAGAGCACATTCAAGTTGCTGCTGCTGTCTCCAAATGCCACACATCAAACACTACACAGCCCTGTTTGTTGTCTGTTGTTTCTGTGGTCAGAACCTAGAACTTCCTGCACGCTAGGTGAGTGCTGTGCCACTGAGCTACACCCCTAACCGCCACTTTCTATCTTGCGGCTTTTTATCTTGATATTTCCTAGTTAGGGTATAAATAACCAGCGCCCCAGAACGTTTACCTGTACAGATCAGGGAAACGCTCATTACAAAGAAGTTTACATATATGAGTTTCTCATCCCACTCCACAAAGAACAAAAGCAAACTACTTAAAATATAAACATTTAACCTGAATCCACAAAGAATAATAGAGGATTTTTAAATTTCCAAGAGACAAAAAAGTTTACAACATGAACATTTTTATAATAGACCAAACTCACAGAGTTTATGCCAGGGTGTTACCCTTTCTTTTTATACTGCCTTCGCCCTCCTTTATGCCACTTTCTCTCCCTGCCTTCCACTCCGCTAGCCAGGCAAGCCACGTCAGCAGGTGCACGTGCCAGGGCGGTGGCCAGACCCCTGGAAGGAAGGCTGCCGAGGGCTGGGGGCAGTGTGCACTCACTGTATCATCACCAAACCTAGTCAGATGCAGCACTGCACAGGGAAAATCTGAAACAGCTGGGGAAGAAAAATGCCCATGTTCTCTACTTCCCGACATACTCCATTCTCAATGGAAAACCCTCCTTAGGAAGAAAAGATGGAAGATGCAGACTGAGGGAATAAACAACAAAGCAGCATTGTACTTACAAGATGTCAGGGTCACTCCACTTTGTCAGACAGAGCTCTTCTATCAACTCTTCTTCATCCAGTATCTCCAAAATTGACTCTTTAAAAATTTTAATATCTGTTTCTAACTCTGACAGACTGTAAGAACAGTTATACCGACATGATCAATAGCATAACCCTTTAATACATCCTGCTATAAGAACAGTGCCTTTTTAAGGTATCTTATCAAGTATTAACACTCATGGTAAAGGCTTGCTTATAAAAAATTCTAATCATCATAGAATTTAAGACTCAATCCCTGTCGGGTGGTACACGCCTGTAATCCCAGCACTCAGGAAGCTGATGCAGGAGGACCACCATGAGTTTGAGGTCACCTGGGGTACACAGTGAATTCAAAGTCAGTCTGAACTATATAGTGACACTCTGTCTCAAAAAACAAAACAAACAGGGTGTGTTGGTGCACACCTTTAATCCCAGCACTTGGGAGGCAGAGGTAGGAGGATCCCTGTGAGTTTGAGACCAGCCTGGATTACAAAGTGAGTTCGAGGCCAGCCTGAACTGCATAGTGAAACCCTGTTTCAAAAAAGACCAAAAACAAAACAAAAGGAAACGAAACAAAATGAAACACAAAAATCCAAAACCTCAATTCTCAAATCAAAATTAAATTGTTTGGTAAAATATCAGTTATATAAACAAATTTTAATATTTCAGAAATATAAACACTGAATTTAAGATTTTTCTTGCTTTAGAAGTTTATGCTGTAATAAGATAAGGACAGAATGTTCACTGGGCTGGAGATGGGGACTCAGGGCCTTGGGCATGCTAGGCAGCCACTCTACTGCTGAGCTGTAATCCACTTCTAACTTATGAAACACCCCGATATTCAGAAATTTAAAATGTTAATTCTTTTTCGCAGTGCTAGAGATTGAACCCGGTCCACACACGACAGATGAGCACTCTTCCCACCTATACTACCTTCTTTTAGAACATTGTGAAACACATAATTATCATAATTTACACAAATATGACAACAAAGACACAGAGAGTAAATCATAAAGTAAAAAACCTTACACCAAGAATAGTTGTTATTTTTTACAAGTAGGAATTACATTAATTTTATCTGGGATTGATGCTAATCATGTCACTGTTCAGGTTACTGAGAGAAGTTTAAGACAGTTGTCTCTAACTCCTGACTTGCTTGATCACCCATACTTATTTACCTTTTGCCGTTTTGCAGTAAGATGTGCAGTTTGCTTCTGTCTACAGAAGAATGTTTGGGATCCACTAAAGCTTCCAGTGTTTCGAGGATCAGTGGCTGCAAGACGCGAAGTTTCCCCTGAAGGGTGCTGATCTAGATAACAACATGACCTTTCATAAGAATTAAAACAACCTTTTTAGAATACTTAGGGTCAGTGAATCCTCTGGTTAAATACAGAAATTTCTAACAGCCAGAATGCTAACATGTTAGAACATGGTCAGTGCTGGAATGCCTCTCATGGATGATGCGAAACTACATTTCCTAGGTTAAAAATCTATGTAAGGTCATCATTAGGCTCAAAGTTGGTTGAGGAAAATTGACTCTCAGAAGAGTCTTCCCTATACAGACGATTATTATGAAAGAAATGGGGGACTGATTTATTAAGATAAATTAATCCCCCCTTCAATAGTTAAAACATAAATTTTATGTTTGTTAACATGTACTTTGAAAAAAAAAAGCGCAAAATTCTTACTAAAACATTTTTTTTTAAAAAACAAAATTTTAGGGCTGGGAATTTAGCTCAGTGGCTTAAGCACCTGCCTAGCAAGTGCAAGGTTGTGAGTTCAATCCCTGGTACCAAAAAACAAAAAAACAAAATTTAATTTGGGCTAAAAAAAACCCCAAGAAAATAAAGTCAAAAGTATACTTTTTGGCACTGATACAACTATACTAATTAAAAGACAGAAATATTTTTAAACCACCTGGTAAACAGCATACTTCTGAATTAAGCATAAAATTGGTTGCAAAGTGATATCTTGGTTCAAACTTAACTCGCTCCCTGATTCTGGTTCTAAACCAAACTGGATGAGAACAGAATCAAATTTCCCCATCAGATCAAGATCGAATCTAACCAATGAATTTGACTTGGTTCTTTCCAACTCAATTTGTGACTAGAACTGTGGAAAGAATCAAGTTCATGAACCGAGGTACCTCTAGCATGAACTCCTAGCATAGACTGTTTGCCTCAGAAGCACAATTACAGTTGAAGCTAAGATTTTCTGATTTGGAAAGTGCACTGCAGACATCTTGTTTATTTCCTTCCTGAGAGCTGCTTCCAGGTTCAGAGACCATGGGTGGGCAGGTGGACAAAGTGAGGCAGATCTAACGTTTTAGTATCCAAAGGAGATACCACATCCTCTGCCCAGCAAGGCTGGACTCAGGCCACTGCCGACGGTCACAGCCCAGGTGTCTGTGAGGCAGACCTGCTCCTGATAGCTCTTGGTTCTCAGGTGGGCTTGGGGAGCTCTGCTTTATCTGAAGACTTGCTCCTTGAGGGGATGGTTGACTTTGTTTATTGTGTAACACTGTTTCTGAAGGAAGTATTCTGGGACCCCATTTAATGGCAAGAAGAATGTGCATCCCAGCAGACAGTCTGAGCTCCCCGTGCATTCTCCCCTTGCTTGATTTCTAAAGGATGGGGTACCTTCCTTTGTCTTGAAAGCCACCTACGCTGGGCAGTCTGTCACAGACCACCGTTTCCACTTATGGATACCTGTTTAAATGTTCATAGCCGGGCCGTAATTTGTCTGTCTTGCTGCTGGGCAGCTTGTTCAGTGCTACATGCCACTGAGTGGCTTTTTATTAGTAAAAAGACTCAACAAATGATTAGATTCATTTGTACCACCAGTGGTTCAAGCCAGCAGGGATGTGTTAACTTTAGCAAGGAGTGTGGCCATCTCTTTTCTCAGTTAAGCAAAGCAGGCAAAAGAGAAGGACACCAAGCTCACACCACCACTGGGCGTGGTACACATGCCTGCAATCTCAGCACTCAGGAGGCTGAGGCAGGAGGATCACTGCAAATTTGAGGCTAAGCTGGGTTACACTGTGAGTTCAAGCCCAGCCTGAACTATACAGTGAGACCCTCCCTCAGAAACAAAAAACAGAACAAAACCAAGTTCACCCCACCCTACTCACCTCATGTCCTCTCTACCCTCCTCTCTCCTCCCTCCCACTCTGCTGAGTGTTCTTTGTACCAACTTGTACCTGCACCACCATTAAGATGAATGTGGGTCAGATACAATAATGAAAGACTAGCAGGGACCAGGAAAGCAATAAACCACCTGTGTTTGGGGTGCAACAAAACCCGACACACTCAATGACTATCAACTTAATAATGGGCACTTAGAAGAATGCATGTAATTCCTATGTCAAAACAGAGACAAGGTTTAGCTCCTTCAAATGACTGTAGGAGTAAGTCAAAGAGTGGTTTGATGAATGATACAATAGTTATCACATGTAAGCAAGCACTTTCATAACGTACAGCTTAGAGAATAAAATGGGATGCATTTAAGGTTTGATGTATGTCTTGGTTTCTGTCATATTTAGCATATTAAATATTTTACGTTATCACTCCAAAATATGGTTATTAAACTTGAAATGGGTTTCATTAAATGTTATAGTCTATATACTCTAATTCTACTTGATTGAGGAGTAAATTTTAAGAATTAGATACTTTCTTCATTTAGGATGTATAGAAATGATTCTGTCTAGGCCGACACCTTCAGGGAAAGTACCACTGAAATGATACTAATGAAACAACACTCAATAGCATTTGAAACCCATACAAACTTAACTAAATAAAAAACAACTTACCCAATATTGTAGGAGTGCTTCAATAGCTCTGAACTCAAAAGGTAAAGGGTAAGTGACAAGCTGGCCACCTCCAGCCAACTGTGACGGAAGTTCCCGGAAAAGCCATTGCTCTAAGTTTAAATTACGATAATCTAATATCATAAGACACTCTGGAGTTATCACAGCTTTCAAATACTGTTACAAAAACAAAGAAAAGGATATATGTACATATATACACACATATATAAACAATATAAACACATGTATATATGTACAGATTATAGAGCTTTAGGAAAAATAACATCTATAAAACTGGCTTAACATTTTACTAACTTTGGGTTAAAACTAAACCAGTTAATGTTCATTTGGTTTTAATACACACAAGAAAGATGTATTTTAAAAAGAAAACCTAAAACCACAGGTAAGTCTTGATGTCTCTAACTCTCTGTATAAGTGGAATTATGTAAATTATATATTTATAAAGACTTCCAAAGTAACCATAAGAAAATAGGCAATAAAGGGAGAGTTTTATTAAAACTCAGATATTAGTTAGACTTTTAGAAAACATTTACTTTGATCATCAGTAGTTTGGTTTAAATAGAACAGTTTCCTTTTGAAAACATCAAACACATTAAGCTAATTTGACATAAAGATAAAACACAGCCTCAGTGCCCCAATATAAAACAGTATGAAATTAGAAATTTCTCTGGAGAGATACCGGCAACTTTTTATGTTAGAAGAATAGAGGTAACCTTCCTGTGACTATCAGTGACACAGAAATCAGAAATATTTTCTATTTTACATTTTTCCTTTTTTTTTTCTTCCCATATCAGGCATCAAACTCATGACTTTGTACTGCTGAGCTAGATCCCCAGCCATCTATTTACATTTTTAATCAAGATTTTATTACAAAAATTTTATATAAAAATGTTGAAAGACTGTACTATGGCCGCCTTTTAGGTTACAAGATTAAAAATGCTAATTTTTTTTTTTTTTTTGGCTGCACACCTCTCTCTCTTATCAAAGAGATTCTGTTCTGAAGGGCACTAGGTACTCACAACAAGAGTGAAGAATGTTTTCTGGAAAAAAAGCACTGGGAGAG
This sequence comes from Hydrochoerus hydrochaeris, assembly GCA_004027455.1. Taxonomy (NCBI): domain Eukaryota; kingdom Metazoa; phylum Chordata; class Mammalia; order Rodentia; family Hydrochaeridae; genus Hydrochoerus; species Hydrochoerus hydrochaeris. The sequence goes on along the minus strand of PVLA01007401.1, from coordinate 47,590 downwards.
ATTGGTTTCCAAAATGATTATTTTTATCAGCTCCAGATAAATGGATGCAAATCTGTCATCAAAGCAGTCTTGAAGAAAGCAAGTCACTGCAGGGCAGCATCACCTACAGCCATGGCCCCTTATCTCCTGTAGGACCCTAAACCTCCACCCACCGCAATAACAATGTCCCTGTTAACTCTGAGTCACTAAGGAAGGTCAGTGTATGTGGGGTTCTCATGAATACACAAGGGAAGATACAAAGTGTATTAGAAAGCTGTCAACAAAAATTTAAATTGAGGTTTCAAAATTTAATTCTGATATAGAAAACCAGAATATGCTCTTGGTAACTAAGATCACACTATAATTATACATAGACCTTGTATTTGCCAAGTAGGCCCTTATACTGCTGAGCTATATTCCTGGCACTTTTTTTTTTTTTTTTTTTTTGTCTTTTTGAGACAGGGTCTTGCTATGCAGTTCAGGGTGGCCTTGAGCTCACTTTGTAGCCTGGGCTGGCCTTGAACTTGCAACGATCCTCCTGCCTCAGCCTCTGGAGTGCTGGTATGACAGGCATGCACCATCATGCCCGGCTACAAATATTTTTATAATTTCAGAAACTAGTGATTAATCTCAAACAATGAGATCATAATTTTTTCCAACATAACACAGTATTATACCTGCTGAGCATATGAATACAATCCATGTAAAATGAGTTCTACCTAAAATGTGCTATGTGTTTTATGTAGGTATTTTTACACTAAAATTACTTTTAACCTATTGACCAAGGAGTCTACAGGTCTCTTTGATAAAAAGCAGTGGAGAACTGCAGATGAAAAGAAAACCCTTTACCTCCATCCTCATGATGATCCTGTTGTTCCTGGTTGTGATGCTCATCACATGCTGAAATCGCAAATCTCTGGCTTGGAGACCTAATTCTTGGTATAATTCAGTTTTTTTCCTTTCTATAAAAGAAATAAGAATGAGCTAAACTAATAAACCAAGAGTTTATTTAGATTTCCTGTCAGAGGGCCGTTCCCAGCACCATCAGGACAGTTTTCTACTACTATAAAAAAGCTGAAGGAAATGCTTTAATCACCAGTGTTAGCTCAGAGACACAGCCAGCTAACTCTAGTCATTCTCTTCTCTTTTTTAGACTTGGTAAAACTTCTCTGCTCTTGGAACCAATAAAAAACAAACCACAGCCATACATCACTGCAAGCTACAGCGGCAACTTCTTGCTTTAGGGACAGGTCATCTTTCTTGAACATGAATTTTACACAACTGCATTTTTAATTTTTTCTCACTACATCATCTTCAGTATTGTAAATGTGTGAACTGGTAAGTTCAATTTTCTTTGTTCTTGGATAAATATAGAATGAGAAAACTAGGTCAGTTCTCATAGCAGATCCTGTTACCTGAAAACTAAATTTATTTTTCCTAAAAGAACACAGCAGATGACAGAATCTGTCCCTGTACTGACCAACCACACCTGTGAAGGGGCATAAGCAGAACAATCTTCTGAAGGAGACACTGAGCAAAATACACTCAGATCTCAGCAATGGCAGGACCAGGGTCACATGAATGGAAGCACAGAAGGATCTAAAACCAGAGTCTCAAGCTATACATCTTTAAAAGTAGCTGGCTGCAGACAGCAATCAGCAGCAGTTTCATGCAGCTGCCACCCAGTGCCCTGGCCCACCTGTCTTTTATCACCCACTGCAGTGCCAGTAAAATTATGTGATTCTACCTTAAACACAGTTCAGAACGAACATGAGGTGGAAGACAGTTTAAAAAAATCAACAGAAGAGAAACAGAAGCGTGAAAAAGGCACCTCTATCCCTTGAACCCATTCTCCAAAAATACTCCTTCACCATCTCAGGTAGACTCAGTGTCTCCTGCCAGAAGAAAATTCTGGGAGAACATGCACAGTCTAGGCACCATCGGTTCCAGTCAGGGCCAGTGGGAAACTGGCAGAGGAGACCTCCTTCCATACCCCTGTAATGCAGAGCTTTCCACTCAAAACACTGTAATCTAATTGCCACCTGGTTCACTCGTTTTTTTTTTTCCCATGATTTAGAATAAAATAAATATGCTTACCAAAAGAAGTAACATTTCCTTCTTGGTCAAATTTTGTCTAAAATTGGATCATAAAAACAATATATTATTTTCTAACTAGAACACTATTTAAGGCATGATGTACAGTCAATATTAAAATACAGTTATAGACTATAACGGATCTCTAGGTTAAATGGATGTAAAGGTTAAGAGAAAAATCACCCTTTCCTTTGCTAGGATAAGCCTGACCTGGGCCTAGCTTTCTATCTGTGCAACTCTAGACCTGTAACAAAGGATTATCAGTCAGGTCCTTGGTGACAGTGTTTACAGTGACAATGATGCTGACTGGTAGGCTGCACTAGACAAGGAAAACTATGAAGGAATTAGATACCACAAGGGATGCCATAGCTCCGTCCTTCTCGAGTGGTGGCTGGCACCCAGCCTGTTTGCTATGGGGCCTGGAAGGTGTACCTCTGAGCAGGAGACAAGGCATGCTAGCACAGAGGAGCAGCAAGCTACTGAGCCAGGACAGATCTCATACTTTCCTCAGATAACTGCATCTCTTTGCAAATGAGCTATCACTGGCCAGAGAAGCGCCAGGTGGCTACGAGGACTTACTATGAAGAAGAGAGATTGGCTGGTAGACTGCACTGTTCCCTGTCCTCGTTAGCAGACTGGACCATGTGTGGCCTGTCTCATGAATCTAAACATCTATTTGAACCTAAGAAGTCTACCTTAGGTACTGCAGAATTAATAAAGGTTTACAGATGAGTCAGTCCTCTTCTGACAGTTTGAGAAGTCATGTTCCATAATATGCACTTATTTCCTTAATGTAGAGAAACAGTTTTCTGTATGCTTATCCACTGTCAAGTCTAAAGTTATCAAATAATATTTAATAAATCTGTGTGCTGGGCAGTCTTATTTACTATGAAATATACATTTTCAGAAAAGACACACTGTAAGATACAGTTGTGGGTACAATACAGGTCCTGGGCTATTACTTTGGGAAACATACATGCTGTGTTAAGACATAATCCACAGTACATATTATTAACTTCTCAGGAGCAAAAGATAAGATCATTTTGAATATGTAAGTAGCGTAAAATATCAATGTTAAAGGAAAATTTATAAAGAAACTCTATATTTGTATAAAACAGACTAGCTTTCAACCTTTATTTTATAAACACATAAATCTACTGCAGAAAACAAGCAGTAATATGTCAAGGATAACTAAGCCATAGCATGACAAATTCTACAGAAAACCACACTAATATTTTACTGATTGTTCCAGTCTTTTTCCATAAAATGTATCTGTTACACATATATTCTTGCACTGTCTTCCATTCCAACTTAATAACATGTATTAAATATTTCTGCATCTCAATATGTATTATCTTTTTGCTTAACAGGTATTTTATTTTATTTATTTTTTTTTTATCAGTACCGGGGACTGAACTCACGACTGCCTGCTTGCAAGGCAGGCACTTATGCCACTGAGCTAAATCCCCAGCCCTGTATTTTATTTTCTTACAATTATACAAATATGATTTCAAAAATGTTTGCTTTATAATCAGCTTATTCCTAAACTCATTATTTCAAATAGCATCAGTAAATTTCTTATGTTCTTGGTTGATAATTATTTTACCTGCAAAGAATTTTTTTCAGTATTTAACATCAAATTTTATACTCTGGTTTAATGAAATTGGCCAACTCCTCTAGAACAATGAACAAACATAGTAACCTCTAGATGATATTTTAGGAGTTATTTTGTATATAGGCTAAGAAAAAAGTCACATTAATAAGCCTAAATAATCTTTCTTCACAGCCAACATATACTGGGTTTTTACGGTATGTAAGGCTGTATTTTAAGGGCTTCCCATCTGCAGTCCTTTAATCCTCACGACAATTCTTTAAGGTATATTTAATCCTCACAACAGTTCTATAAGGTAGACTTAATCCTTACAAAATTTTTATAAAGCAGTTTACAAATGAGAAAACTAAGGTACAAAGATGTTACCATAACATGTCCAAATCTACTTAATTAATAGGAAGAGGCAGAGCTGAGATTTGAATTTAGAAAGTCTAGCTCAGATCAAACACTTTGTGCTGCTTCAAGATTTTGAAGAGCACAGGTTCAAGCCCTGCATAGCTAACAGTCTTTAAGGGCTTCTAAATGGGAGATTGTAGGAAGCCATGAACAATGACTTAAATAAGTTATTCCAGTGTTCAAAGAGCTCCACAGTCTTTAGCAAAGTTTCATGATCACTGTAAGCCACAAGTCACTGGCTAAGCACAACCCATAAGCAATGTGACAAAATAATTCACTATAAAACAAAAGAAATTAATAGCTCAGTCAACAGTCCAGCTGTTAGTAAGTATGGGAAGTACTTTCTATAAGTTGTAAGACGTACCATATACTCACCACAGTAAACACTGGGGCCACACTGGCTAGAGTGGCTTGAGAAATGTCAAAAGTTCTAAACCGGTGCACTTCACCTGAAGAAAAAATTAAGAGAATCCATGTGACCACACAATTGGTTTTCACATGAAGCACTTTATTAGTATCTGAACCTCTTTCCTATGTGAAAAACACTTTTATTTGACAATATAAATGTTTGCAGCTAATTATGTTAGATTTGACAGGGAATGATTTTTTAAATAAGGCATTATTTCTTAGGGGAAGGCATTAGAAAAGCCCATTCCAATCACTTTTTTTTTTTTTTGTAGTGGGGATCGAACTCATGACCTCGCGCTCGCAAAGCTGCTGAGCTAAATCCCCAGCCCCATTCCAACCACTTTTTCCTCTAATTCTAATTTCTACTCCAGAACTGCATGAACAAATGTACAACAATTTCTTGAGATTTAAACAAGTCTTTTTTTGCATAATTTAGAAAGGCTTCATGAAAATTATATTGATGGATATCCACCTGAGTTTTCAGCACTCAAGTATCAGGATTATCTTTTGATTTATAAATTATGAAACCTGCAGATTTTATTTTCTACATGCAAAATTTCTGATAGTCTCTATTCAACTGGAATGAAGACAGGTGTCTAGTAGAGATAAGACCATCTGAAACACGTGATGGGACTCAGGTGAAGTTGGCTGGGAGGCATAATGGCTGCCAAAGGACACTTCACACTACTAAACATCAGAGGAATGGTAAAATATAACAATTATCATTAATTATTTTGTTACTAAAGTAATCACCCTGGCTCTTGTTGGTCTGAGATTTAGGACCGTTTTTAATTCTTATTTCTTTCCACTATTTATATATAATAACACAAGTAATTTTTTTTTTTTTCCTGAGATAGGGTATCCCTAGGTAGTTTAGACTGGCCTCAAACTCATGGCAATCTTCCTACCTCAGCCTTCTGGGCGCTGGAATTACATTATCAGTTAGCTGAGTTATACCCACCATAACTCAGCTAACTGATAATACTGAGGTTCCTTGTTTCCCTTTTACATAATACTATGTTGTAAGGGTTAGCTGAACTAAATTAAAAGCAAAGCTATACATCGAGATTCAACAAATAGTTACAAAACAGATAAAACTGTCACCAGGATTATTATTCTCAATTTCAATATTTATCCTAAAAAACTCCTCTAGCTTGTACAACTACACTCCCAAGTATTACCAAAGGAAAGGCAACTCGCTTCTGAAAAGACAGCTTGGGGAAAGAGGTGCTGATTGATGTTAAGTTACTTTGGGAGACTTTTATCTACAATTGTTAAAAAGTAATTGAGGATATTGCTATATTTTTGAGATACACGACTACACATTTCAATACCTTCTGTTTCTGAACTATATGTACAATGATTAGTGAAAACCTTTATTACCATCTTGCTTTAACCCCTTGGTAAAAAAACAGCAATATAAAAACTCCTTTTTTTTTCCTTTTCGAACCCTCTGGCTGGCTGTTCGCACAAACATTAGCTGAAAATAAAGTCAAACCTTTTTTATGGAGAGCTCTAACCATGTGGCCTCAAATGTTTCAGCCTTATCTGTAGGTGCGTCCCCAACCTGTACCAGCGCTATTGTACAACTGTATGAATGTGTTTATAAAAGAAACAGAAAGCCGGGCGTGGTGGCTCACGCCTGTAATCCCAGAACTCAGGAGGCTAAAGCAGGAGGATCATTGCGAGTTCAAGGCCTACAAAGTGAGCTCAAGGCCAGCCTGAACTGCATAGCGAGAACCTGTCTCAAAAATAAATAAATAAAAAGACAAACAACCAGAAGACAGGAAAGCGAAATGAATAGTTTATAATCAATCCAAAAAAACCCCTAAACTCCAATCTTGACTTCAGAAGTATGACGATTTAAGAACGAGAGCTCTGATTTAAGAAATCTCCCGTAAGGCAGCTTACGGAAGCAAGCGCACACTGTAAACAGTTCCTCGCATCTCAAGACCTACAGCAAGCGTGGAGGAAGCGCGGAGGAGGAGCAGCCTGGGCTGCCCGGGCGGACGCGGCAGGGTGCAGGGCAAGGTCGGACTCGGGACCCGAGCGCGCGCTCAGGACACCCGGGCTGGTATTTAAGGTTGGGCTGGTCGCAGAGGCGAACAAGGCGGGGCGGGGTGAGCCGTACCTGCCACACCGGTCCGGCTGGGCCCGCACAGCGGTGCACTGCGGCTTCTTCCCAGCAAGTGGGTCGCGCGGCTGCACAAGGCGACAGGGCGAGGCACAGGGCAGAGGCCCACGGCCAGAGCGCACAGGGTCCGCCGGGGCAGCCCCGTCGTGCGGGGCAGAAGCCCAGTCAGGCTCCGCAAGCATTCCATGGTACTGGAGCGAGGAAGAGGGAGATGCCAGGTTACAGCCCCTCATGCCGTAGGGTGGCTGTTTAGCCGGCACCGGTCAACCCGGCGCTGTCCCCTGGCTGCGGTCGCAGCATACTGGGCATGCGCAGGATGCACCAACTCACGTGTTCTCTGCGCTTGCGTGCTGCTCCTCGCGCATGCTTGGGAGATGCTTATGGGCGTGCCTTGTACGTCGCTCGGAGGCAGCTGGGAACTTGACTTCCGTGTTTTTTTTTTTTTTTTAATACTCGTGAAGTGTAGTGGGCTGTTCTGGGCATTGTATAGGGCAAGTGAGATGCTTTCTTTGCTTAACTTTTAGTCCAAGGGCTTATATAGCAACCAACACTGTTTCCTTACCTGTTTACTTCCATGGTATGCTTTTTACCAAATCGTAGCTTCACCCTCTGCATTGTGCTCTCGCTCAGAAATGTTGAAAACAACATGTGGGAATGTTGTCCCAGTAACTCACTTCCTGACCACAGCCTCCATGAGGCTCCACACCCAGGTAGCTATGTTCTCCCACCCACCAGGGCCCTCCCAGCCTCTCCTCCACTACCTAATAAAGATTATGTGCTTGGTCACCTGAACCACTACGACTAGGACTTAGAACATGTAGGACTCATTGGAACACACTCATAGGAGACATTTTATTTTGTCTTTTTCATCCTGCCAAGGGAGTCCTTTTACTGCAGACTTGGGCAGGACCAGGACTTTTCTGGTTCTTTAGTTGTGTGTTCATGTTTGTCTCAAATTAATACCATAAAATGTGTAGTCTATGTTCTGTTTTTCACTTCAGCAATTTGCAATTTTAACCTGATATATTAATCAATACTTTATCTTTAAAAGAATTGATTCCTGTTGTTCTATAGCTAGGTGAGAATTTTTGGTGCAGGTGGAGACCCCGTGCAGTTTCTACTCATTCTTTCCTGCTGTATTTCTTACCCTGCTTCTTCTGACTGCTGGGTAGTAACACAAAGTAAGAGGAATCAAATGTTTTTGTTCCAAGAGGACATCTGATTGCCTAGAAAGGACAGGTGTTAAAGTGGACTCTCATTGTGGGCAGTTTCATTCACACTGTGGGAGTTCCCAGAGGACTTCTCTCTGCCTCTTTGTCAGGCCCATCTGGTTGCCATTCCCTTTACAAGGGCAGTGACCTCTTGGTCGTTTTGACCTTGGCCCCTTCTTTCCCCTCTGACCAGGTTCCTTTCTCCCTCACATCTGTACCCTAGGATTTATGCACCTGAAAGAGAAAATGGTTACTTCTGCTGTACAAAGTTTCTGTTGCTTGCTCGGCTATGAGCCTGTGAAACTCTCGGATCTTAGAGGTAATCATTTTTTTTTTTAAATTTTGAAAGAGAAAAAAACCCACAAAATTTCAAAGCAAGATAATTAGAGGGTAACAATAGTTTTTACACTACATATTGTTCTCTTTAGTTACTCAGAGTATAAGATATTAGCATTAGTTGTTCAAACAATATTAGCACAAACCTTTCTTTTCAATGAACTAAGAGAAATTGGTACTATAACTATCTTAACTGATATATATATATATATATATATATATATATATATTTCTGGTTTCAGCTTCTTATACTAGGGAGACAATATGATGTTTACATGTACAATTCTTGATTTATTTCACATATGAGTATCATCCCCAGTTGCATCCATTTACCTACAAATGTTTTGAGCTCAGCCTTCTTTATGACTGAGTAGTACTTCATTGTATGAAAAGACCACATCTTTTTTATTCATTCCTCAGTTGATGGGCATTTGGTTTGTTTCCAAGATCTAGCTATTACAAATTGTATTGTTATAAATATGCAGTGCATGTGTCACTTTCATATGATGTTTTTAATGCTTCTGGGAAGATACCCAACAGGGGAATAGCTAGGTCAAATGGGAACTCCAATCCTACTTTTTAAAGGAATTCCCACACTGATTTCCACAATGATTGTACCAGTCTACACTCCCACCAAAAGTGGGGAAGGATCCTTTCTCCCCACAGCCACTCCAGCATTTGGTATTGGTTTATTTCTTAATAATAGCCATTATTTCTGGGGTGAGATAGAATTGCAATGTTTTAATTTGTATCTCTTGAATAACCAATGATGTTGAACATTTTCTCATAAATTTATTTGCTGTTTGCATTTCTTCTCCTGAGAAGTGTGTATTAATCTAAGATGTCCATTTTTGGATAGGGCCTTTAAATTTGGGAGATCTGATTTTTTTGAGTTCTTTATATGTTCTTTATAGTAATCTTTTGTCTGAGGAACAGCTGACAAACATTTTTCTCACATTGTGGGTTGTCTCTTCACTCTGTTGGTGGTTTCTCTTGCTGTGCTAAAGGTTTTTACTAAAATGACATCTCAGTTGTTAATTCTTTGTGATAGTTCCTGTGTAATTGGGGTTTATTCATAAAGTCTTTGCCTACACAAATATCTTCAAGAGTTTTATCTATTCTATCTTCTACCAGATTTAATGTTTGTGTTTTAATATTAAGATCTCTGATCCACTTCAAATTTAGTTTGATGCATGGTGAAAGATATGGGTCCAATTTTAATCTTTAGCAGATGCTGAGCCAGTTTTTCCAGCACTATTTGTTAAAGAGGCTATCTTTCTTCCAGTGAATGTGTTTGGCACCTTTGTCAAAGATAAGGTGGTTTAGAATGTCTGGAGTTGTTTCTATATTTGTTCTAATCTATCCCACTGATCTTTAGATCTATTTTTTTCCAGTACCACAGTTTTTATCATTGTAGATTTATAGTACAATTTCACATCAGGGATTATGATGCCCTATCTCTTGCCAGAACTGTTCTTGCTATTCTAGGTCTTTAGACATAATCTTTTCTTTTATTTTAAAGAGAAAATAACCAAGCAAAATAAAATAGAATAAAACCAATCAAAACAAAATCATGAAAGTGATACAAGACATCAAAACAAGGAAATAGGAAATCAACAAAGGCTAGTATATTACCTCTTGCTATCTTCAAAATGGTTACCCATACAATCAGACACAACAAAATAAAAAAAAAACAGAAAAGAATAAAACCAATCAAAAAAAATGATGAAAGCAATACAGGATTTCAAAACAACATAATAGGAAATCAACAATGGCTATGTTATCTTTGAAATAGCTGCCCAAGCTATGGGATGTAAGAAAACCGAACCAATATAATTTTCAAAACAATGAAAATTATACAGAAATTTAAAACAAGATAATAGGGAATTCACAATGGCTATGACTTTCAGAAAGAAACCCCCCATACTTGCTATATTGCATATTGTGTTCCTCTAAATAGATGCTCAGACTACTGGGTTTTATGCCTGCAAAGTCAATTAAATAATATGGGCATTAAGTTGTGTTTTTTACTTCAGTGGTTATCATCTCAGCTTGTGTTTCTCTAAATCAGCTGATTGCTTACAGGGTGGGGGGTTTGGCACTTCTTGTCTCCTAGCCTGTGCACCAGCTGGCTCATAGGAAGGGGTTGGCTTGTTCTTGGTTGTCTTCTTGAGATGCATGGCTGCTGCTGGCTCACAGGAAGGGTGGGTCTGGCCTAAGACCACCACTGGCTCACAGGAAGGGATTGGCTTTTTCTTGGTTCTCTTCCCAGGATACATGGCCACTGCCCTTAGAGGTAATCTTAAGAAGCTTCACTCATTAGACTTGAAGTGAATGGTTACTTTCTTCCTTCTTCCCCTTGACAGTCTTGGTGGGAGCTGAACTTACAGCACAGCTTCCTCTGGCAGACACTTAGGAAGAATTAATTTTCTTCCTTTGGGGCCTTTACTGTGTTTCTTAAAAGCAACCATGCTTCATTTGGCTTATGAGTGCTAATTGTTTAAATTTAATTATGAGATAATTGTTTCATTTTACTTACTAGTGCTAAGAAAAAGCAAGACAGCCTTCTGTAAAGACTTAGAAAAGGTGAACCTAACATGAATGGTCAGGGAAAGGTTCCTTTTAGGAAATGACATTTAGACTGAGACCAAAAGAATGCATGAGTGTCAGTATGCAGATGAAAAGGAGGGGCTAAGAAGAATTCCAATAAGATTAAAATTTGTTATGTTTCTGTGTCCAGAGAGGTGGCTATTCCCAGAGCAGGGTGAGTGAGGAGCTAAAGTGATGCTCCATGGAGCCAGAGATTGACAGAGACTAGATCACTGTGGGCTTAGCCAAGTTAAGACGTTTTTATTTTATTTCTGAGAATGGGAGAACTCTTGAACTCACTTTTTTAAAAGTCAAAGGTTCTATATTCATTTAAAAAGAATCACTTTGACTTGCCATTGGAGATTGGATGGTGGACAAGCAAGAGCAGCAGCAAACCACTGAAAGGCTGCAGTGGGCATCTGTAATGGGTTTGGCTGGGGCTTGGTCTGAGGCAGGTAAGAGGCATACAGAGAAAACAGAGCTATCTAGGAGGTAGAGTGGGTAGGACTTGATGAAGAATGAAGTGGAGAAGGTAAATTAGTTTGCTAGGGCTGCTATCATAAAACATCACAGAGTGGGTGAAACAGTAGAAATTTATTTTCTCACATTCTTGGAGGCAGAGAGTCCATGATCAGGGAGTCAGCAGGTCTGGTTTCTCCTGAGGATTCTCTCCTTGGCTTGCAAATGGTACTTTACTCTGTGTCCTAATATGGTCTTCCACCTGGGCACGCTCCTATTCTTGGTGTCTCTCTGTGTCCTAATTCCTTCTTTTAATGGCATTAGTCGTACAGGATTGGAGTCCACCCTCGAAGGCTTGTTTTAACTTAATGAAAGATCATATTTCCACATACTCAGGTACATTCTGAGATACTGTAAGTTAGAGCTTCAGCAAACTAATTTTAGGGGCACACAGTTATGTCCATAACAACAACAACAACAATAGCAACAACAGCAACAGCAGCAGCAGCTCCATGTTTATGGCAAGAGCAAGAGGGTGAGTTATGATGGTATGTGATGAATTAGGAAAGAGTAGGAGTTTCATATCGAGCACGCTGACTTTGAGACTGCCTAGTAAATATAAAAAAGAGTAAGTATTTGCACTGAATCTGGGAAGAATATCTATGCTACATATGTAAATGCAGGGTCTTTGACATATAGATAATAAGTAAGGCTACTGGATATGCAAGAGATTGCAAAGAGAGAGAGACAGAGAGAGAGGGCTCTAGAGAGAGAGACACAGAGACAGAGAGAGAGAGAGAGAGGCAGAGAAAGACAGACAGACAGACAGACAGACAGACAGAGGGAGACAGAGAGATCCAGGCTCCAAGGGACATCTGTCAGCACTCCTGGGGTAGAAGAAGGCCCAGCAAAGGAGAATGAGGCGATTGAAAGGATAGGTCTTTTCTCTGTTCTTAGAACATACTCACCTGAATGGTAGCATTTTAGTTCATTTTATGTTGCTGTAACAAAATACTTGAGGTTGGATGCTTTATAAAGTGGAGATTTATTTAACTCACAGTTTTGGAGGCTGAAAGTCTAATATCAGACAGTTCAACTGAGATAGGAGCGTAGGGCACAGCAAACATGGCTGGGGAAGTAGGCGCGATCTGTTAATTACAAGATCCCAGAACACATGCACAGAACAATTCTCAAAGCCTTGCACTTGTACTTCTTGAAAGAACTCAAATAGGGTTTCAGGAAGGTGGCTTAGATCTGATATCAGCCTGAGGTGTGGGATCCCAGCTCCAACTCTCAGCAACACTAGTATATAAGTTCTTAAGGGTTTTCTCAAGATGTGGATGACATAATAGGACACAGACACCAAGAAGAGCTTGCTGGCCACCTTACTGAAAATGTATTTGAGTTCTCTCAAGAAGTCCAAGTGCAAGGCTTTGAGAACTGTTCTGTGCACGTGTTCTGAGATCTTGTAATTAACAGATGGCGCCTACTTCCCTATCCAGCTTTGCAATGCCCTAACTTCCTGTCTCAATGTTTCTGTTCATTACCTTCAGTAAACACAGATACTTTTCCTCCACAATTGTGTGTATGCTTTGCAATCATTGTGGTATACAGAATTTGGAATCTGTCTGTTGGATTCACTGTATGGTAACAAAGGGATCTCCTTGTTGGGTTTTCAAGTCTGGCCTCATGGTACCAGTATTCTGTCTTACTTCTGCCACCACTATCTGATTATGGGGAGGTTCTACTCTCTTTTTAATGTTCTGTTGTAAGTCAGAATATTTATTGAGCTTAAAATTACATGCAAGCACTATATTAAGAAGTTCAAGCAGAAAACTGGAGAATCAAAATCATAGAATATTATTTTATCATAGAATGTATTTTATTTTAGATGTTCTATTTTTACTAGATAAGTTTTGAAATGTGGAGAAATAGTTTTCAGACTTTTTTATTCTCATAGGGCCTGGTGATTGAGGGGTCTTAGACTGGGAACGTTGGTGCTAAAAGAATTGCTTTTCCTTGGTTGCTGGAAGGATAAAGATGTTACTGTTAATCTGTCTTCTTTTTCTCCATACTCTCAAATGGGCCTCTTGCTAGCAGGCATATTTTCCCAATAAAAACATTTCACTTTCCTTGGATTTCTCTAAAGAACAAGAATATCTCTGAACTTGGATCTCATGGTGGCTATGACCCAAAACACACAAACATGTTATATATTTTGGAAAACAATAGTCTGGCTTCATGGCATCAGTGTTCTGTCTTATTTCTGTCACTACAATCTGAAAATGGGGAGGTTCTACTCTTATTTAATGTTTTCATAAATCAGAATATTTATTGAGCTTAAAATTACAAGCACTATAAACATTGTGAATACATCATATTATAATGCAAAGTATACAACCTAAATGAATGTAACCAAACATGAAACCGAATTTATGAGAATCATACTTCACGAATTTCTGATTTTATTGCCAGGATTTTAATGAAAATGAGTTTGGTTTTTGAGTTTAATAAACAGTATTTATAAAGTCTGAGGTTAAATATTGCACATGAAAAGAATTGTAAAATATTCTTATGGTAATTTGTCAACATTTAGCTCATTGACATTTTGGTCCAGAAAATTCTTTGTTTGTGGTGAGAAGTGTCCTTCCTGCACATTGTCGGATATTCAACAAGTATCTCTGAGTTTTATTCATAAGTCCAGTGGCACCCCTCCTTTGAGTTGTTACAGTAAAAAAAGTTATCCTCTTTAAATATGGTGAACATTAAAAATTGCAAAACACATGCTGCCTGAGCATATTGAAATTCCATAGCAATATTATTTATTTTAGCAATTAATATATGTTAAAAGTAAAATAAATATAATTTTAAAATGGATAGTACCAGACTCCAGCAGTGTAAAGTTTTATTGTTCTTAGGACCTAAAAATGTGTTCTGATTTATTTGTGTCTATTATTTGTGTGTTACCCCAAACCAAAAGCGAATTTTTGAATTATTTTCCTGCTTAAATGCAATACTTAACGGTGGTAGTTGGGCTCCTCTGGGGCCTGAATCCATAGCACACCTGAGTTTGTAAGCGATAGTTCTGCCCTTGTTTGAAGAGCTTCATGAAATTTGGCCACAGGAGGGCGCACCATTCCTAGACTTGCTTGTGTAACATGTTTGTCAGGAAGACAACTGGATTATACATTAATAATTTAACCACACCTGGATCTTTATAATCTAAGCTCATGCCACCTGCCACTGCTTTTTATGTTTATAGTTAGAATTTTGGAAATCAGTGGTGTAAAACCGCACCTGACGGTAAAATGTTGCTGTTACGCAGTGATTTTAAGTAATTTCTCAGAATAAAAGTATAAAACTTTTGTAAAAAAGGAAGGGAAAAGAAGATGAAGTGAGGTTGGAGGATGGGGATAAAAGAACCAAACTGTATCATATACAGGTACAAATTCCCTTTGATGAATGTGATCATCATGTGCATCTAAAATGTACCAATAAACAATTAATTTTAAAAAGTGCTAAACTTCCATCCTCTACTTTGAGGCAGATATGCCCTAGATAGTGGCTACAGATAACTGATGCAATCGCTAGTTTTATATAGAATTACAGGTATATTGAGAAGTTAGTATAGACAGGATTGTTTTCCCTTTTATAAAAATTTTATTTCTATCAAAATGTTTGAGTTTTTTGATGGGCAAAAACAGGAGGCTTTAAGTGGATTTCTATATCTTTAAAAAATAAAAGAACTGCAATATTCTTGATGGCATAATTCTTTTTTAATCACACAGACATTTAAAAACCTTACAGAAAGTACTCTTCTAGATTTATTTAGAGATAGATTTGTACCCTATAACATTCTTGTACATTAATGGGAAAATGTAAGCAAATAATGATTAATGAAAACCTTTTTTAATGCTACATCTTGATGTAATCTTTAAAATTTAATTTAAAAAGTTAATGAGTTAGTGAGTACAGGAATGCAGTGAAACAGGAAGAAAAATGGTGTTTAGCATAGTAGGATAATTGTGATTGGCAACAATTGCGTATTTCAGAAAGGAGTAAAGAGGATTTTGAAAGTCTTCAGCATGAACAAATGGTAATTGTTTGAGGTAATAGATATGCTATGTCCGCTGATCATTACACCTTGCACACGTGTATTGATTTCACTGTGCCCCATAAATATATACACTTATGAGGTGTCAATTAAAAATTTTTAAGAAGGTAGTTTAATGTAACATCTGAGGTATAATGACGCACATATCACAAGTAATATGGTGACAGTGGGGACAGTATGTTAGCAATGATCATGGGGAGTACCGCCCAACCAAGACAACTGTAAGGCTTCAGTGACTATAAGGCATAGTCTGATTGTAGATTTAAAGATGTGAATGCAAACTCAGAAGAAATAAAATATGGTATTTTGTTTCTTCCTTCCTCTTTCATTTTGAATTAATTTCTCATATTAACTTTTTCTGTCGTTTGTCTCTAAATTGAGTTAATCATGGTTAAAAGTAACTTAGGCAGGGTTCAGGGTGTTTTCAGTTCTTCCTACATAAAGTTTTACTGAATTTTAACTTAAATGTTCTTAAAACCTTTTCATTTATTCATTGAGATGCTTTAAAAGATGCTCTTTTCAAATCTACACTTAGTAAGGTCTTGCTGTCTTTGAATATGTCACCGGGAAGTGATGGAATAGGCTGTAAAATGGAGGGGTTGAGAAATTCTCTCTATATATTATAACTAAGTTAGAAACTCATACATATAGGTAGAAAATATTGGAGTATTTAGCCTTCGTAATATTACTTTCAAAGCAAGTAATGGTTTTATCGATTGATATAAAATTTTAAAATTAGAATTTCTAAACTGTGAATGATATCAAAGCAACATAGTTCAGTAGAGCAGCCCTTTTCATTAATTCCAGAAACTGGACTCCAGTTAACCAATAACTTTTGTATCAGTGGAATAATTTCCCACAAAACTGTTATTTTGTAATGGTTAACTTTTCACTTCATTGTTCCCAGCAAGGGGTGGTTTTCTACCAGTTTTCTATTTATTATAATTCACTGTGAATTAGGAAATTTTACCTTGAAAGAAGTGACACAAAAACCTTACAGTTACCAGAAAAAAACAGTACTGTTTTACCTTAGAAATTATTAGTGAGCTACAAAAAAAAAAAAAATCCTTGTAAGCTACTAATCACAAAACAAATACTGTAAACTGGACATGGAGTCAGACATGTATCTATCTAAGCACATTTGTGGGGATGAAAGGGTTGTAAGTGTTTTTAAAAATGATAAAAAAGGAAAAGTAAGATTTTTTTCCTCCTTGAGACTTAATAAAATTTAGGTCATTGGAGAAATTTTGCCTGCCACGAACATGAAAACAGAAAAGAAGCCCCTGGAATATCAACAATGACAAAACTCAACAACTTCAATTATACACTACTCTAACTTTCTCTTAGTGAAATGTGGTTACCACTTTGATGGGCAACAAGCCAAATCACAGACCCAGAGTAACTGGAATTCTTTAGTGGGGAAAAGGTACTACTGCTTAGTATGCTTCTAACTTGTAAATGAGGTATTTATATCTGCTTACTTAATGGTTATGCATATAAATAAAAGCTGAGAAGCAGGAAAACAAACTTAATGTGATATAGTAAAGTCATTCCTGATGTATTTTCGGAGTATGTAGAATCAAGCAAAAAAAAAAAATGAGTAATGGTTTTATTAACTCTTCTTCTAAGAGCGTCTTGCATCTGATGAGATGAACAAAAATAATTTAATCATAAGTGAAGAGAAGAGAGTTGTATGAAATGTTGAAAGGATTTTGGTTGCCTAGGTTTTTTTTTCTTTTTTTTCCCATTATCTACTTAGTTATATCATGTTTCAGCTTGCTCAGTGCCTTACTGATCTGTTTTGTTATTTACTTTTTTATTATTTATTTAATTTAATTAATTAATTTTATTTTATTTTGAAGGCAGTAAAATACAGCAGAACAAGATGGAACAAAGCCAATTGAGACAGTGTAGTGAAACTGGTACAGAACCTCACAGCAGGTTACCAGGATAACAGTGATAGGTACAATAATATATCTTGTTTTCTTCACAATAATTGTTCTTTCAATCAGGTACAGCAAAATCGAAGGAATACTTAACTTAGAAAAACAGAATATTGAATAGAGCAATACCATTAATCAGAACAGCACAAAACAATGATAAAAATATTTGTCTTCAAAGAGATGGTAGAAGGAAATCCCTCTTATTTGCTACATTGCATATAGTCAAACTCGCAAGAGATGCTCAGATCTCTGGCTCCCACTTGCTAACGGGGGGTGGGGTGAATGTAGGGGCCGGTAGGCTCACAGCCGCTTAGCAGAGTGGCAAGTGCCCCAAGTTCCAACATGGCCTAGGTTGCCTAGTTTTGTGAAGGTTTCTTTCTTGCTATGTCAGACAGTTAAATCACCATGAAGAAGTAATTGCTTTGTGTAAATAGTTTTTCTGTTCAAAGAATCAAAGTATCACAATAAACTCCTTGTGAAAAAGAG
Organism: Hydrochoerus hydrochaeris; assembly: GCA_004027455.1. Lineage (NCBI taxonomy): Eukaryota > Metazoa > Chordata > Mammalia > Rodentia > Hydrochaeridae > Hydrochoerus > Hydrochoerus hydrochaeris. Next base: position 29,829 of record PVLA01007401.1, on the reverse strand, counting down.
TAAATTTGGCCACAGTGGAATTACTCAGAGAAAAGTTTCAATATTGCACCTGTTCTCAGCCCTCCTGCAGGGATATACAGCCTAGCAGCCCCTCAGCCCTTTCATGGAGGCAGAGACTATTTGAAAAGTCTGTCTTTTTCTTAGATGCCAGTGTAAGGTAAGTCATACTGTATAGTCATGCATGCATAATGGTAGTTTAGTCAACGGCTGACCACATATACAAAAATGATCCAGTAAGATTACAGTGGAGCTGACAAATTCCTATCATCTAGTACTTTTTACTGTAACTTTTCTATGTTTAGATATGTATTACTTACTTTTGTGTTATAATTTTCTACAGTATTCAGTCTAGTAGCATGTTGTATATGTTTGTAATCTAGGAATGACAGATCTGTTTATTAACTATCTATCTACCTGGCTCTATATGTCATATTGCCCAAGTGTGTAAGCCTAGGTTTAAGTGTGCTCTCTAATGGTCACATAAAGGCAAAACAGGCTCATGACACAATGTATCCCTGTTTTTCAGTTAGAAGATAAGTAAGTCCAGGGAATCTACTGTGCAGCACAGCGTCCCTAGTTAATAATACTGTAGGACATTTTTGAAATCTACCAAGATGGTAGATTTGAAGTTTTCTCTCTACATTTGCAAAAAAAAATATAACTATGTGAGATGATGGGTGCTTAGCTAACTTGACTGGTAATATTTCATAATGTAGATGTTTTTATATTTGTCCATTATACCTCAATAACCAAGGAAAAGGAAGTCATAGCTACTCTGGTCTGTTCCTTACTCATTAAAATTGATTAATTCTCATAAGAGTCCTGATGTTTTGTAAAATGGTAGTATAATGCTTCGCTTTTCAGTTTCCAGGATTTAGAGTGTGAATAATAGTATTCTGGGAGCCTGAGGCAGAAGGATCACAAGTTCAAGCATAGCAATTTAACAGCTTAGTGAGTTCCCGTCTCAAAATAAAAAAAAATAAAAAATTTCTGGGAACATAGATAAGCCCAAACTCCCTGTGTTTAGGGCCAGGAAGGAAAAAAAATCCATAGGGTTGTTGCGGGGGTGGGGCGGGGAGCAGATCTTTCTCACGAACTGTATGGGTTGCCAACAGATGTGCTGAATCATATCCAGGTGCGAAGAGAATTGTGATCCTGAATGCTGTACATCCCTCTGGACTCTCGCTGAGAGGCTCCTGGAGATGTTGGATGGTTGTGTTTCCTCATTCATCATCAGCTCACCTGCAGTCCACTCTAGAACCTGGTGGTCTCTGTACCTTTGTGGAAAGAAGTTTTAGTGGGTATAAATAATAAATGTGAGCTATGTGCAGACTCAAAGGGTTGGAGTTTAGTTAGAGGCAGAACTTGTGGAATTTCAAAAGGAAGGCTAATTTGTGTGCCCCAACACTGTTCTGTTGAAAAAGTCTAACCTTCAGGACCATACGATGTGACCATATTTGGATATGGAGTCTTTAGAGAGACATTATTTTAAAATGAAGTCATTAGCTATGACCAACCCTATGCAGAATCATTTTTTCATAGAGATGCTTTAAAATATGCTCTTTTTCAAATCTATACTTAGCAAAGTCTGGCTGTCCCTGGAGATGTCACTGGGAAATGACTGAGTGGGCTCTCTGAAGGACCCTTGCTTCTGAGGGGGTGGGGGATGGTGCTGGGCTGGCTTTATGTGCCTACAGGAGAACTGTAGGGAGGAATGAGCGGGACTTTTCTCTGAGTAATTCTGCCTGTGGGATGGCTCTTACATTGATTTCCCCAGAAAAAGGCTGAGGCAAAGATTTGTACACTGTGACAGATTGCAGAACTGCTTCTGAGGTCATTGGTAAGATGCCAGGAAATACGGGCTATCAGGCAACATCCACTAACTGAGGGCCACTCCAATCTGGTTCCACAGCGAGCCCTGACGTAGAAACAAGGCCTCAAGATGGACCTGACTTACAGTCCCAGTGCTGGACTTCCTTCCCACTGCACTGGTTAGTCACAGCACAGGGACAGAGATAAACAGAGTGGGGACAAGAGAGTTGGGGCAGGGAGTTAAGTTCCAAGGGACTCTGCTCTTCTCTGACTCAGCTGCTGCTGCCCTAGTTGCTTGAAGGCAGCCTGTAAAGAAGGATCAAAAATGTGACACACGAAAAGCAGGTGACCAGGAACACCTGACATACAGGGGAAAAGACGTGAGAGGCTCTGGGCTGACCCCATGGCACCCATATCAGGCAGTGAGGCAAATGGTTTTCATGTGAAACTCAAGGCAGAGGTGTTTCCACACTGCTCATTGTATTCTATTCATTCTGGCCAATTTTTGTAGATGTAATATTCAGAATTTCCTAACCTCCTATGGACTAGTGAAGAAAAAAGATTTATCTTAAAAAGTGAGAGAGATAATGTTTATTTGGCATTTGCTATGTGCCAGGAACTCCTCTAAGTACTGTATCCTCATCTTTTTTTATTTGCAAATGAGTAGATTTTCCTGCCTACTTTAATAGACAAGAAAAATAGGGCTTAGAAAAGTTCAGTACAGAACAGACCTATGGTGACTCAGCTATAGTGGTGGGGAGCCAAGGTATAGTAGTCACAAGTGTCTGGTAGGACAAGAGCATGGTAGGACTTCAGAGCAAGATGATATCAAATCAACAATGGCTGCCATATTGTCTTTTCTTCAGAGTAACTATTCATACCATCACATATATTATGATCAAACAAAACAGGATAAAACCATTCCAACCAATGAATGGAAACATAAGACTTCAAGGCAATATAATGGTGAACCATGATTACCATAAAAATCTTCTGTACTCTTACCGTTTCTTACATTAGGGAGACTATATGGTATTTATACATGTGAGTTTGATTTATTTCACTTATGAGTATAGATTCAAGTTGTATCCATTTATTTATAAATATCTCAATGTGATCATTCTTTATAGCTGAGTAGTACTCTATTGCATAAAAGTACCACAATTTTTTTATCCATTCCTCAGTTGATGGGCACTTAGGTTGTTTCCAAGATCTGGCTATTATAAATTGTGCCACTATAAACATGGGTGCGCATATATCACTGCGGTAACATGTTTTCAGATCTTCTGGGAATATGCCTAAGAATGGAATAGCTGGGTCAAATGGGACCTCCAACTCCAGCTTTTTGAGGAATCTCCAGATTGACTTCCACAGTGGTTGCACCAGTCTACACTTCCACCAACAGTGCAGAAGAGTTCCTTTTTCCCCACAGCCTCTCCAGCATTTATTGTTGGTAGTTTTGTTGATCCTGGCCATTCTTTCTGGAATGAGATGGTATCTCAGTGTGGTTTTAATTTGCATTTCTCTAATGACTAATGATGATGAACATTTTTTCATGTATTTATTTGCCTTTTGTATTTCTTCATCTGAGAACTGTGTGTTCATCTCTGATGCCCATTTTTGGATTGGGTCTTTGAATTTTGGGGGTCTGATTTTTTAAAATTCTTTATAAGTTCTAGACAGAAGTCCTTTGTCTGAGGGACAGTTCACTAAGATTTTTTTCCCAGTTTGTAGGTTTTCTTTTCACTCTGCTGGAGATTTCTCCAGCAGAGACACGCAGAAGCTCTTTAATAAGATGTGATCCCAGTTATTGATTCTGGAAAGTATTTCCCATGCAGTTTGGTTCTTGTTTATGAATTCTCTACCTACCTCTATGTCTTCAAGATTTTTACCTACTTTGTTTTGCAACAGATTTAGTATTTCTGTTTTAATATTTAGATCTTTGATCCATTTGGATTTTAGTTTAGTGCATGGTGATAGGCATGTGTCTAATTTTAGATTTTGGCATATGGATAGCCAGTTTTTCCAGCACCATTTATTAAAGAGACTGGCATTCTTCCAGTGAACATGTTTGGCCCCTTTATCAAAGATAAGGTGGTTGCATGTGTTTGTAGTTGTATCTTCTAGTCTATTCCATTGATCCTCAGGTCTGTTTTTATTCCAATACCATGTTGATTTTATTACAGTAGCTTTGTAGTATAACTTCAAGTCAGGGATTGTGAAACCTCCTGCCTTGGCTTTGCTGCTTAGAATTGCCTTTGCTATTCTAGGTCTCTTCTAGTTCCAGATGAATTTTAGGAGTGATTTCTCTAGATCTATGAGGTATGTTAATGGTATTTTCATTGGGATTGCATTGAATGTGAATAACAATTTTGGGAGAATGGCCATTTTCACAATATTTATTCTTTCTATCCATGAACAAGGGATGTCTTTCCATTTTCTGCGGTTCTCTTCGATTTCTTTTTTCAGGGTATTATAATTTTCCCTGTACAACTCTTTTATGTCTTTTGTTAGGTTAATTCCTAAGTATTTCATTTTTTTGGATGCTAGTGTGAAGGGTGTGGCTTCTTTTGTTTCTCTCTTGGTGATTTTGTTGTTAGTGTATAAGAATGCTATTGGGCTGGGGATTTAGCTCAGTGGCTTAAGTGCCTGCCTGGCAAGCACAAGGTCATGAGTTTGATTCCCAGTGCCACAAAAAAAAAAAAAGAATGTTATTGATTTTTGAGTATTGACTTTGTATCCAGCTATATTGTTGAATTTATTTATTATATCTAGGAGTCTTTCAACAGAGATTTGGGGGTCTTCTATGTAGAGTATCATGTCATCTGCAAATAATGATACTTTAACTTCTTCTTTTCCTATCTTTACTCCTTTTATTTCTTATCTAATTTCTCTGGCTAGTATTTCCATACTATGTTGAATAAGAGTGGTGATAAGGGACATCTTTGTCTTGTGCCTGATTTCAAGGTAAAGGCTTTCAGTTTTTGGTCATTTAATATGACACTGGCTGTTGGTTTGTCATAGATGGCCTTTATCATATTGAGGTAAAGACCATCTATTCCAATTCTCTGTAAGGTTCTTATCATGAATGGGTGTTGGATCTTATCAAAAGCTTTTTCTGCATCTATAGAAATGATCATGTGATTCTTGCTTTTGGCTCTATTGATATGATGGATTACATTTATTGATTTATGTATGTTGAACCATCCCTGCATGCCTGGGATGAATCCCACTTGGTCATGGTGTATAATCTTCTTGATGATTTGTTGCATCCTGTTTGCCAATATTTTATTGAGAAGTTTTGCATCTACGTTCATTAGGGAGATTGGCCTGTAGTTCTCTTTTTTAGTTGGGTCTTTCTCAGGTTTTGGTACTAGAGTGATATTTGCTTCCAGGAATGACTTAGGGAGAATTGCTTCCCTTTCAATTTCATTGAAGAGTTTGAGGAGTATTGGCATTAAGTCTTTGTATTTCTTGTAGAATTCTGCAGTGAATCCATCTGGGCCTGGGCTCTTCTTTGTTGGTAGGGACTTGATTACATTTTCAATTTCATTAATAGAAATTTGGTTATTCATCAGTTTTACATCATCTTGGTTCGTATGTTTCTAGGAATCTGTCGATTTCTTCTGGGTTATTGAACCTATGAGAGTAGAGGTTTTTGAAATAATTGTTGATGATCTTCTGTATTTCCACAGAGTTGATAGTGATTTCACCTTTTTCATTCTGTATTGCATGAATTTGAGTCTTTTCTTTCCTTTTTAAAATTAGGTTGGCTAGGGGCTTGTCAATTTTATTTATTCTTTCAAAGAACCAACTCTTTGATTCATTGATTCTTTGAATTGTTTTCTTAGTCTCTATTGCATTAATTTTTGCTCGATATTTATAATTTATTCCCTTCTTTTGGCTTTGGGCTTGGCTTGCTCTTCTTTTTCTAGATGTTTGAGGTATAATCTCAGGTGGCTTATTTGTGTTCATTCTGTTTTCCTAATGTGGGAACTCAGTGCAATAAATTTTCCTCGGAGGATTGCTTTCATTGCATCCCACAGGTTCCAGTAAGTTGTATTTGTATTTTTGTTTGCTTGTAGATATTGTTTAATTTCTTCTTTAATTTTCTCTGTGAACCACTGATTGCTCAAGAGTGTATTATTTAATTTCCATGTGTTTGTGGGGTTTTTGCAGTTACTTTTAACATTAATTTCCAGTTTCATGGCACTATGATCTGATAGCATGCATGGGATAATTTCAATTCTTTTGCATTTACTTAAATATGTTCTGTGGGTTACTATATGGTCTGTTTTAGAGAATGTCCCATGTACTGCTGAAAAGAATGTATATTCTGATGTTTCAGGAGGAACACTCTGTATATGTCTATCAAATCCATTTGTTCATAGGTGTGATTCAGTTCTATTATTTCTTTGCTGATTTTTTGTCTAGTTTGTCTATCCCTTTGTGTCAATGGTGTGTTAAGGTCTCCTATATAATTGTGTTATTGCCTATTTGATTTTTCATTTCTGTTAATACTTGCTTTGTGTTGTTGGGTGTTCTGAAATTTGGTGCATATATATTTAAGATTGTTATCTCTTCCAGAGGACAGATTCTTAAGAAAGTCCTGGAAAACAACCTTTGGCATCTGGCATCTATATCTTTTGGTTACATCTATACACCGTCTGGAGGAAAAGAACAATCCTTCCAGGATAAAGTTCTGTTTCTATCTGGCCCATGGTAGCTGCATGAGCCATCTGACATGTTTATCAACTCCAGTGAAATTGACTATGGTTGAAACTTCAGGTAAGTTTTTCTTCCTGCTGTGAAATAATTGTCTGGAGACAGGAGGATCCTCCAGGTGGCTAGTTAAATGCCTCCAGAAGGCTCGGGCATTGATGAATCCCTTGGAGGATTTCTGTAGTTTACAAGTGGCTTTATTGGTCAAAGAATCTCATTAATCAGATCCCTCAGAGTGGAATCTCTAAAGAGGCATGTTTGTGAAGAAAGGAATCATAAAGCAGATGTGACCCTGGCTTTCAGTATTCAGGGTGCAGTCCTTTACTGCAGAGAGCATTGCATCTTTACAAACCAACATTCATATTTAAAGTCATCTCTCACTTCTGTGTGTCAGCACTGCTAGGGCCCATTGAGTTGTTTGCATTTACCTTTTCTCTCCCTCTCATTGCCTCATGCTCCTATATATTCCAGGCCAGGCCTAAAACAGGTCAAAATTAAGAAGCGCAGCTTGCCAGACACTAGCACCCCTTTGGTCCCCCAGTGATGGCTCAGAGTCTCAGGGAATGGGTTCCACAGCCCGCATAGTTTCCACATGGCCCCCATTCTCTGCCCTAGCTGCCTTTGGGGTTATTTCCTACTGAGGCCTTTATTGCTCATATAGTCAGGTGCTGGCACCTTGGCATCATTACCTCTATGGGTGATGCTGTCTGCTGCCAGGTGCCACCACCATAGTACCATGCTAGAGTCCTCTGGATCCAGGGGCCACTGCCAAGGTGACATGGCTCCCTGCTGCAGAGTCCCTCCTGCCCTCCCCTCCCCTCTCCAGAGTACATTTTACAGAAGTACTAAAGATGGGCTGCTTATGCCCTGTGCTTTCTAGGGTTTATTTCAAATTTTACTTCTAGCCATGGCCAGTTCTCCATGAATTCAGCTGGCAGGTATGATGCTACATTTAAGGTTGCCCTTCTCCCAGGGCCAAGTTTATGTATCTTACACCCTCTCACTCAGGATGTTATTTTTTTTTTCCAGGAGGGAATGCCTTACTTTCTAATGTAAATGTATTCCTTTTGAGGTCATCTGGAAGTAATCTGTCATGCTCAGATGTGCATGACCTGCTAAACTCTATGTAGCTATTACTCAAGTTAGGATCCTTCATTTTTTTCCTCCCTGTTCTCTCACTTCCATCCTCTTCCTTCTTTTCATCTCTCCTTCCACACACACATATATAATGTTCATTGTTCATGGAGCATCAACCGTGTGCCAGGCTCTGCTCTAAGCACTTTAGATAAAGCAGTGACAGACAACATCCCATTTTCCTGGACATTCTAGAGAGTGACCAGTTCTATGAGCAGGATGCTTAACAGGGTGCTGTGTGAGAGAGTGACCAGGAGCAGATTTACCTGGAGTGACAAGGAGGGCTTTGCTGATGAAGTCAACAGCTGTTCGGTCAAAATGAATGATGAGAAATACTCGGTTGTACAAAAACCTGGCACTTAGATCTTCCATGCAGAGAATGTAGCAGGATTTATATCCTTATTTATATTACATAGTGTAACCTATCTCTGAGAATGTTCTTGACCCCTCAAGATGTAAGAAGTAGGGTTTTGCACCAAACCCACCCCTGGTTGGCTTGCTCGGTTCGCACAGATGCCTCATCTTGATCAGGACCCCATGTGTGACTCTGTCTCATGGGCCTTCAGCTGTGGGGATCTTCCATTGATCCCTCTTGGGCACAGTCATGTCCCCAAGTCACCAAACACTCTAATGGGGCCTCTGGGCATATGGTTTTCAGGGTTTCTAGCCTTATCCCACAGGGAGGAGAACTTCGGGGAAATCCTAGCCTTGGTGCAGAGGTGTGGCCAGGGAGAGGGCACTGGGAAGCCCACAGCTCCTTTGTTTCTAGGGAATTCCAGATTCCATGTTAAGTGATGGCAGATGAAGAGTAGGGACTTTGCTGTTCACCAGGGGGATCTCTGAGTCTGGACTCCCCAAGATGGCCAAGGGGCTCGGGGGCTTCTACTCCCCGTGAGGTCTGTATCTCCCTCTCATGTGGATCACCTGAGCTGGGGCTCCACTCACACATGGAGTTTTGGGGTTTTCAAGGTCTTTCCTGACAGGGTTCTACCATTTTCACACCAGTTCTCCTCCACAGTGTCCTTCAATAGCTGCAGGCGTCTTCCTATCTCCTCAGCCAGGTCTGTGTTGGAGACCACATTTGAATTTTGGATTCTCCCATACTCCTTACTCCATATTATCATTGCTCATCGTTTTTCTCTCAATGGGACTCCTTTTATTTTCTTTCTCTTTCTTCACTAGACCACATCGAATCCATCCTGCAGGCCTGGCCTTATAAATCCTTCACGTGGCCTCCTTGATTGCTAATGCTTCTGAATGTGCTATGGTTTATGTCTGATGTCCTCCAAAGCCTTGTGAGTTCATAGGTGGGTCTTTGGGGGAAGCTACCGCATCATGGGGCTGTGATACTTATCGGTGGATTGATCCACTGACACATTATAGATACATGCGATTTGGGAAGTGAAGCTTGGTTGGAGGAAGTGCGTCACTGGAATGGTGTATCTCCCTCCCCTTTCCCTTGATCTCTAGTTCTGTTTTGCTACCATTCCATAAGCAAGCCTCCTCTGCCATGCCCTTCCGCCATGCCGCCCTACTTTGAAGCCGGCTGACTATGGACTAAAACCTCTTTGTCTTACTTTAGTGACTGGGGACCGTAGCACAGTTTTGAAGAGATGTGTCCAAGGAGGCAGCTTCATCTTTTCTGCATCTCACAGAGCAAACCTTCCATGTCTCAGCATTCAGTGAAACATTTGTGGCAATTTCTTTTTGTTGGGTGCTGTTTGCTATGTCATGATAATCTATTTTTATTTCTAGTTGTCTAATAGATTTGACCCTAAAAAGATAATGAACTTGGTCTTTAAGTTCCGAGAAAATCATATGATTTTTCTCCTTTCATCTATAACATGGGGAATTAAGTTATTTTTCTAATATGAAATCATTCTTGGTACAAATGTAGGTTAGTTATGATTTTGCTTGCTAAAATTCAGTTTAGAATTTTTGTACTTGTGACTTTCTTGTCAGATTTCAATATAAAAATTATGCTATCTTCTCAAAAAGTAAATATGAAGTTGAGATTATAGTTCCTTTGATGTTTGGCAGGATTCAGTGGTGAAACAATGGCATTTTAGTATTGTTTTACTCAGATGGGAGAGGTATTATATTTTAAGGGATATGTGCATTTCATCCTTTTCAAGTTTATTGACCTAAAGCCATTCACAGTACAATTTATGCATCTGTGATACATCGCAACTTTTCCATTTCTGCCATTGTTCCTAACTACTTTTAATCTCAGCAGAGCTTTGCACTTCCTAAAATCTTTTCCAAGAGACAATTTTTTTGCTTTGTTGACCATGTATCCATATGCTATACTTTTAAAAACTATTTCATTACTTTCTGCTTTTAAAAAAATTATGTTTCCTTCTTTTTGGGGGGTTTTTTGGGTACTGTTTTTCCAACTTCTTTATATTAGAGTTTTTTTCCCTTTCTCTTTCTATTATCAGAAGTTGGCAAGTGATGGCTTGTGGGCCAAATCTGGCCCAAGCCCTGCTTTTCTATAAAAGTTTCATTGACATGGTATCATGAGAAAGTATTTTTCTCTGGCTTCTTTTGCAGTGCTATAGTGGCGATCATGTGGCCCACAAAAGTCTGAAATACTTTCTGCCAAGCATCTTATTGAAAGTTTCTGACTTGTGCACTGTATCAGTGTTATTTATCACATTGTTCCGATGTTCATCGCTGTTTTTCTTCTACTGCTTCTGTCGATTTTGGAGGAAAGTGTTATAAATTATTGTTCTGCTTGCGGGATTCTTCATTTGTCTCTGTAGTTCTGTCACTACTGTTTTACTTAAAGCTATGAATTAGATAAATATAAATGTAAAATTGCAGTGTTTTCCTAATGAATTAAATTTGAAGTATCAAGAGAGCCTCTCTTGCGTTAATGATCTGTTTTGCAAATTGTCTGCTATTAATGCAGGAATGCTAGATTTTTTCTTGGTTAGAATTTGTGTTTCAGTCTGACATGTATTTTTCTACCCTTTTGTTTTGGCACCTTTTCATTTCAGAGATAAAATTTACATAAATAAAATTTAAAATGCCCTTTTCAGTTAATGTTTTTACTAATTATACACTCAATACGAGTTCTAGCATACCCATCGCCCTTAAAAGAAAACTTGTACTTTCCAATTTCTCCCTCCTTTTCTGCTAACCACTAATGTACTTTCTGTCCATATGGATCTGTACGTTCAATATGTGGCCTTTTGTGTGTGGCTTCTTTCATTTAGCAAATGTTTTCAAAGCTTATTCATGTTATAGGCTGTATCTACAATTCATCCTTTATGGCTATATAATATTCTACAGTATGAACACACCGCATTTATGGCATAAGCATTCATCAGTGGTAGACATTTGTGTGGTTTCCACCCTTTGGCTACTGTGAATCTTAGTTTTATGAACAGCCATGCATAGTTTATATCCATATGTTTGATGTTATATGTGCATCTTATGAATTTTTTGAACATATTTTCAGCTCTCTTGGGTATACATTGAATTCCAGGGTTATGTGATATGCTATCTTTCACTTTTTGAAGAACCAAAATCCAGTTCCCTAAAAGACTCCACTGTTTTGCATTCTTAGCAGTAATGTATGAGGGTTTTAGTATTTCCACAGGCTCACCAAATGCTATTTTTGTGAAAAGCCTTCCTAGTAGGTCTGAGCACAGGCAGGTACGTGTAGGGTTAAAGGTGACTTCAGAGTTTGCTTACCTCCCAGGGTTTCTGATTTCCCTTGGTTTTCAGCTTTTCTGAATTCTTTTCATTCTTTCTCATTGACAGTACACTTAAAGAGATTAAAAAAAGAAACAAGCTGTATTATGTACATGTACCCACTCTTCAAAATGATTGTGAACTGCATATACTACAAACATGTACTAATGATAAAATCTGAAAATAAAATTTAAAATCCAACATTTTGAGTTATTTTAGGAGAGGAGGCCAGGATATTTAACTCACCATGTTGTTTGGAATAGAGGTTTATACACTCTGTTTAAAAGACTCACAAAGGCAGAACAATTACAGTTGCAATGGAATATATGTGAACGCATATATATATATAACTTTAAATTCAGGGCTGGGCACATCTCTGTGGCCCTTCAGCGTGCCTCAAGGTGCACCATTTCTTCCATCTTCCTTCATCTCTGCACTTTCTTTACCCCCATCCCTCACTGCATATACATTGACTGTATCGATTAAGGCTCTGTAGAGGAACAGAATTAAAAGAGGCACAAAAGAGCAAAAGATGCACCTAAGGGAATAGAGAAGCTTGCCTTTTTCACCCCGTCAGGCTGAAAACCTATCAACAGCTCTGCCACAGTTGGAGCTGGTCTTTACTTCTCAGCGCACTGGCCTGCTTGCCAAGCACGTCTGGAAACACACCTGCAGGTGCACCCAGATGTGGGGGTTGCTACTCTGTTAGGTGTCTCTTCTTCCAGGCAGGTAGACCTTTAGGGTTAACTGCCACACTCTCTAAATAGATAACATCTACATCTACATCTACTGTTATACCCAGTGCTGGAAGATCTGGGAAAGATGGTATTTTCTTGCCTAGCATAGACTAACAGAAGCTTTCCTCAACTTTCCTTATCTCTGTCTCTAAACTTATTGTCTTAATGTTGACTTTGCTATCACACTCCAGGCAAATGCAAAGCTTTTCTCTGAGGTCACATCTCTCAATAGGAAATTTTATGGTTTTTTTTCAAAGAAAATAGCAACTTAGTGAAATGAGGCATTAGTTTATTTAGAATTTAAAGATAAATTTAACTGTGAATTTCATGGGACTCATTTTATGGGTTTTTTCAGGATTCATTAATGGCTTTATGTAAGAAAATATGATGTTTCTTGTTTTAGGAGATTGCGAGTACTTATCTCACATTTTAAATGGAAATAAAGTAGTAAATCACTACTTTTTATTATTCTTAACTCTTTAGTTACATGGTGATTTATAGGACAGCTCTATAATGATGTAGGGCAAGAAGAATAAGGAGAAAAGTAAGGTTTATATTAGTTATTTTCCCATTGTTGGGACTAAATGCCTGAAACCTGTAATTTAAAGGAGAAGAGGTCTGTTCATGGTTTACAGAGTACTTAGTTTGTGATTGGTTGATTCCCAGGCAGAAATAATACTGTGGAATGGCATGGTGGAGATGTGCTCAACCCATGACAGCCAGGAAGGAGGGGGAGGGGAGGGAAAGAGGAAGGGGAAGAGAAGGAAGCCGAATGGAGGAGAGGAAAGGAGACAGGGAGAGAAGAGGAAGAGAAGAAATGAGAAGAGAGGAGAGGAGAGGAGCGGACAAGAAAGAGAACAGAAGAAGAGGAAGAGCCAGGGACAAGAGTACACCCTTCCAGATCACGCTTCCAGCGACTTGCCTCTTGTGACAAGCCCTTACTGCCAAACAGCACAGTTAACTCTGAACCCATCAATGGACTAAGCTACTGGCGAGTACAGCACCTCACCTCTGAAAACGAGGCTTCTGTGGGACATTTTAGATCTAAACCATTATAATGAAATACAGGTTAAGTAGAATCTACATGATTTGCTGTGTAGAGGAGATAGGATGATCCCTCTTACAGCCACCATTAACAAAAAAAAATTTTTTTGGTGGGGGAGACATGGGGATGGAATCTTGGGCTTTATGCATGCTAGGCAAGTGCTCTCTCACTGAGCCACACTCCCAATCTATTAGGCACTTTTAGTGTAGCTGGCTGAGGGAGGCAACCCATTATGTGGATATAAAGAGAAATTTAACCATTACCAGAACCAACTGAGTCAACTTGACCAGAGAGTATTCTGGGCCTATCAGAAATAGTCTCTATCATCCAAGAGTTGATCCAAGAAACTCAGTCTCAGGAAATCTGCACTGTTGCTCTTTCAGAGATGTGAAAACCTTGTGTAAATGTGACACATTCCTTAGGGAAAACCCAACCACAGGCTCCATATTTTATACATATCTCTACTGCCATGAAAGATCACTGACCCCAGGTCCCAGATACAAGAGCTCAGTACATTGTGTAGGTATGCTCAACACAGGGCTGGCTATACTCTTTCTAAATCTAAGCAATTAATTTCAGGATCTCAGGTTGTCAAGTACTTTTTTAGTTGCTGATTTAAAATTATGATTTTTTTTTCCAACAAGAGAATTTTCTGGTTGTCAAAAATATTTTCCCATTAATTTTAAGGAACATTTTGCACTCATTCATGAAATAATTATTTGGTGCTTATGTTGTAGCCTCCATACTGGGTACTGGTACAATACAATAGACACAAACCTTTCCCTTATGGAGTTTTTGCACATAATATATAATTCTACTAAGACAAAACATAATTACACAAAGACTTATAGTTAAACATATGCAAAGACTTTTAATTATGACTGGCAAAACCTATGGAGGAAAAACATGTAGTATATGGGGATTCATCCTAACCTGGGGGGCTAAGAGGAATAAATGCTTGCCTGGCAAGCACAAGGTCCTGAGTTCAATCCTCAGTACCAAAAACAAACAAACAGACAAACAAACAAACACCCTAATCTGGGGAGTGATTCAGAATAGGCAAAAGGACATTTAAATTGGGTCTTCAAGTATCCACTGAAGAGAGCCAGATGAATGGTGGCGAGGGCATGCAGGGCCATCCAGAGTGTTCCAAGGGAAATTGAAAGAAGTAGCAGGACAAGTCTGGGCTTTGGTGAGTTGGGGGAGGGATGTGCAAGAGGAGAGGGAAACGATGGAAACAGGGACAGTGTGTACAAAACTTCTAATAATAACGTTGATGCTGCTGCATTTCATCTTAGGAAATGTGATCAACATTGAAAGAGTTTTAAGCTAGAAAATGGTGAATATATTTGTTTTTTTCAACCATCCTTTTGGATTGGCTGTTTTGTGGAGAATGGACAGTAGGGAAGCAGAACCTAGGAACAGGGATCTTTTGGGGCATGCCACGCTGAGTTTGAGAGGGAGAAATGAGTTGGGAAATAGGTGGATTCCAGCAACATCTGAGAGGTAGAACTGACATGAGGCATGGGCTTAAGAATCTTTGTAAGTGCAGGGCATGATGGTCTGGTTTAAGGACAATGTTATGCCAAAATAATTATTTGGGCAGGAAAATGTAATTGAAAGCATTGTGGAGATTTGCTCTTGAAGCACCCAGGGCTTGGTGGTGTTATTTCTAATGCACAGGGAAACTTCTCTAAGAATCCTCTTCGGCCATCTCTCTTACTTTCAGTGCCTTCTACACACTTAGGAAAGAGCTTAGAGACAAAATGCTCTCTCCTGACTTATTGAGTGCTCTCACACATGCTTCAGCTTCCTTCCAAGTGAGTCTCATGCCACCTCAGATCTTTATGGATCAGGCTCTACCTAACCTTTCTGGTATCCTAAAATCCTCCTTTTGCTGACTGTTGAGATTCTTCTCAAGAGAAAAATAAAAATGTCCAAAGCCACTTTAGCAAGCAAAAAGAACAGGGAGAGATATTACAAATATGTGATTATTTTTGTTGTTACTTCTGTCATTGGCTATTTACCACGGTTATATACGTGAGGAAGAGAAATGTGTACATGCCAGCTTTGAGCCAATGAATAGATGGGCCCACTGTGGGGGAAAGGAACATAGATTTTGAGAAACCAGCAGTGCATTTGGATTTCAGACCTTCCTCTAGCTGGTCTAGAGAAGCTGTCCAGGAGCAAGTGTGCTAGGATCTATGTGGCTCAGGTGAGTCAACTTGTTAAATTTCCAGGAATTTTAGATGCATTTGTTATTAAAAATGAAATCATATAAATGTACAATTGAATACATGACATTGAAAATAAAGATAATGTAACAAATATTCCAAACTCACTCCTGCTTATATGTTACTATTATCTCTGCCTTTGAGGTTAATTGTGTCTGTCATATCTGTGGTTGAAATACCATGCAATGTTGTGCTTCTGTGCAGTTCTTGCCTGCAATGATGTCAAACTGGTAGCTGGAAATTGGCCATGTTAGGAGTCAATTACAGAAATTGGCAAATGCTATGTATAAGTCAAGGCCTTTTCCTTCTAAGATCCAAATGTTAAGCATTTATGACATCAGGTGCAATAGGCAGCTAAAGAGACAAATTTGGACTGGAGACACCACGAGAGGCCTCAGAATGCAGATGTTCACGGCTTCATGACTGGTGACAGTATCCCACACCTAGAAGGACCCGGTGCTTGGCTTCACGTGCAGCTGTTACCATCTGGAAATTCTTAATTTTTGCACACAAGGCCATATGCTTTCATTGAGTGCTGGATTAGTACAGGTGTCGGGGAGCCTTAGGTTGTTGGGGGTACTGATGCTTAGCCACTGCCCCACCCCCATCCCTCCAAGTGCAAATTCTGTCACTATGAGTCACACGGCAGGACCCTTGCAGAGCTGTTTTCCTCATTCACCCTTCGACCTGTGTATGTCCACCACCAGCTCATGGGCTGACTGCTGGAGGTTACATAAAAGTTGTTACGTAAAATTTAAAATAGATAATCTACGCAAAGTGCTAACATAATGCCTGGTACACGGTTAAGTGTTCAATTATTGACAGATATTATTCTTACATATGATCAACTAGGAACAGCTGGCCATAAATTATGGCCATGACACACAGCAGTAAGATATTTGGAGGACTAAGGAACACCGGCAGAGATGAACTGAGAGATTTCAGGTTTTTGAGACATTGTCTCGCTGTCACTAAATTGCCCAGGCTGGGGTGAAACTTAGCGTCTCAGCCTCCCGGAATGCCGGGATTACAGGTGTACTCCAATGTACCTTCACTTTTTTAAAGACAATTTTCTTGGTCCCACAATATATGTCGTGGTCTGGACCAGACAAAACGTTTTACTGAGGTTCTTAGTACTCTCAGAATTCTTCTCCGTATTTGATAATTTGCTCAGCAGCCTGCATGTGAGCTCTGGGGTCTGGCCTCCTAATGAAGCAGCTCTCCCCCTGGACAAGCCTCTTGGCAGCCGCGTCCAGCGCCCTGTGCGCGCCCGCGCCCAGGAGGCGTCGCTGCGCGGCGGGATCTCAGCCGCGGGCCGGGCGTGCGGCTCTCGAGCCCAGTCGCAGGGCTGCAGCTCGCCTGGGTCCCGCGCGGCTGCGGTTGCCGTGGAAACGGCGGGAAGTAACAACCCGGCTCCCGAGAGCTGAGCGTGGCCCGCAGAGGGAAGCAGGCGGCAGAGGGACAGCCGGGTCACCACGGTGCCAACAAGCCGCAGCCTCGAGGGTCCGCAGGTATTTCCAGCGTCGCCCTGGGACCCGGAGATTGCCCGTGGGGTACAGGCCAGGCCCACCGCGCCTCGCCACCGGGCGACGCTGGTCATCGGGGTCCTGGACACGCGAGAGTGGCGTCTGTCTGTTTCTCTGTCTCTGTCTCTCTGTGGGTCTCTCTGTCTCTGTGCATTTTAGATCTATTTTTCAGCAGAGGAAAATCTAGGCAAGTCCAGCCCGGGTCTTATTTCGGGAGCACACCGTGTACGGGGTGGCGGGGGGTAGGGTGCCGGGCAGGGGCAGAGAACACCAAGATGTTTGCGCACAGGGACAGGCGGAGACGCGGTGGCGGAAACTGAGCCCCGCGTGTTTAGGGGTGTGTGTGCGTGTGCGCGAGCGCGCGTGTCCCAGGTCCCCTCCCCGTCCCGCGCGGGCGGCGGGCGGCCCCTCGCACCTGTGCCAGGTGAGCGCGGCTGGGGGAGGCAGGTGCGGCCGCGCGCGGATTCGCTGCGCCCCTGAGCCCCGCGTGGCGGAGCGCGGCGTCGCCGATCCCTGCTGGCCCCACTGTCAGCCCCGTCTCTTGCAGGAGGCGACTCACGCCTTGAGGCCGCCGGCGCAGAGGCGGTGCCGGCCGGGTCCCCTGGGGAGGATGAGCGGCCCGGGCGCCAAGTCCAGCCACCTGTCGCAGCCGGTGGTGAAGAGCGTGCTCGTGTACCGCAACGGGGACCCGTTCTTCGCGGGGCGCCGCGTCGTCATCCACGAGAAGAAGGTGTCCAGCTTCGACGTGTTCCTGAAGGAGGTGACGGGCGGCGTCCAGGCTCCCTTCGGGGCGGTCAGGAACATATACACGCCGCGCACCGGCCACCGCATCCGCCAGCTGGACCAGATCGAGAGCGGCGGCAACTACGTGGCCGGGGGCCAGGAGGCCTTCAAGAAGCTCAAGTGAGTGTGGCGTGTGGGGGACGCGAGGCGACGAGTGACCCCCGCCCCATCCACTTCTCCGGGGGTGTGTGTGAGGGCTACGACTTGGGAACCCAGTTGCAGCTGGAGATGAGGTTGAAACTAGGACAGCAGAAGGGGTTTTACTTGGGCGGCAGCAGGCACAGTCTTAAAATTTGTGTAAATGAAGAAATTTTAAAAAGCATCCTTTGCGAGGTTAGCAACCAAACGAATGCTGTATTTATGCTTTTACTGTTCAGCTTTTTCCCCTTGCATTTTTCCACATTATTATTATTATTATTTTGATCTTATTTTTTTATTTTAAATGAAGATTTCTTAAAGATCACTTCCAAAGTGTGATATGCTGTATTATCACGAGAACACTACTTTGCTTTCAACATTGTTCATATTCTTGGAATCTTCGGTTGCTAATAATGGGAAGAGACCAGCTTCTGTGACTTCCCCTCACACGTGCGAGTGCTACTAATTCAATGCTTGCAAAAGTTCAGTGGCTTGTATTATTCACCTGTCTGTCTCCAGCTGGTAGGACAGAGATCATTCCCACACTCACTTTGCAGGGAGCTCACTGGTGGTAGATGCTCATTGACTTAGCAAACCCTTCTGAGGTTTGTGAGGGAACCAGGATGAACACATGATCCCTTGTCTCTAGGAGCTCCTGAGCCAACGAGAGAGACCACAGGTGCATCGAGTTTTAATGCAAAGCACAAGGGTTAAGTGCACAAGGTAAAACAGTTAAAGTTCTGTCTCAGTGAGAGCTGGTGGGGTTGGGCAGTACAAGCCAGGTGGAGTTTTATGTTTTTTTTTTTTTCTTTACAGCTTTACTGAGATGTATTATATATAACATTCGGTATCTCCATTTCAGTGATTTTGGTGTATGTGTAGAGTTGCATAACCATTACCACAAACCGATTTTAGAACATTTCTGTCACCCCCACAAAGAAATCTATACTTCCTAGTTTTCCCTTCCTCTACAGTGTGGTAACCATGAATCACTGATTTCTATGGATTTGTGTATTTTGAACATTTCATTTTAAGCAGACAATAAGTGCCCCTTGTGTCTGACTTTTAGTTTTCCTAATGCTTTAAGGTATCATGTTGTAGCATGGCTCTGGGTAGCAGGCTTCTTATTGTGGAATAGTAGTAGATACATCACACTTTGCCTATCCTTAGAGCAGCTGATGAATATTTGGGTTGTTTCACTTTTTGGCTATTATGAATAATATTTCTATGAGCACTTGTTTCTTAAGTCTCTGTTCTCTTGGGTATATACTTAGGAATGAAAATGCTATATCTTATGGAAATTCCACATTTCATGGTTTTAAAATAGAATGTTTGAATTAAAATTTATATCTGGCTTCCAGATGACAAAAAATTATTATCATAAATCTATGATTTGGAGTTTTTTTAGTGGGGTTTGAGACAGGGTTTCACTATATAATTCAGGGTGATCTTGGATACACTATGTAGTCTAGGCTCGAACTCATGGTGATCTTTTTGCCTCAGCCTCCTGAGCTGGATTTTGCTATTAATTGTGTAGAAATATTTTCCCAAATATTACTGAAGTTCTCTCATCCTTAACTACCTAAATTTAGTTCTATGTATTCTACCTTTTGTTATACCACACAGTCTTTTTATAGAAGATGAGGGATTTATTTTTCTATTCCCCCAAATTGCCCTTAAAAGTACACTATGTCTCACTTCATAGAAAAGAACCAGAGGAAACTGTGTGTCTAAAAAACCTTGCAACTTAAAGCAGCAGATTTGAGACTCAGCCATTTCTTGGCTGTGTCCTTTGGCAAGCCAGTTGACCAGCTGGTCAGTTTCTTGATATGGAAAAGGAACACAACCATTCCTACATCACAGGGATGTTATAAAAAGCACACGCTATTGATATGAATATGTTCTATAAATATCAAAATTCTTTATATACTTTGTAATTAAGTAATTTCCACATCAAATGATTTCATGAGTATGAAAAGCTGGTTCAGAAGCTAGGAACAACTAGAAATCATAGACTCATTTCAGTGAGTCATACTAAATTATTGAATAATTTTGTTTGTTTGGTATTCCTAACACACAAGATAAAAGGACATAGTCCTTTTATCCAAACCAAACAGAGGGACATTTTATATCAATCTGTATATGTATGTAAGAAACTGGCACAGTTATTTTTGCATTTAATGAACACTTGAAAACTGAGATTGTTATAACAGTGTCCATGGTTAGTTTTCTATGCTGATAGATTAGTAATTTATTATATTGGTGTGGAAGTAGCAGTATATGTAGCTATGATGAAGATGCCAAGATTTAAATGCTGAATATATTTGAAGCTTAGCTCTGTAAGTTTGTATAACAGATGAAGAAACTGGCAGAACAAAAGAGAGGCCAGAAGGTACTGAGGGTGACTTGTGAACTTTCAGGTAGATGGAAAATGATGTTGGGGAAGATAGCAAAAATATTTTCCAAATGGAAACAAAAATTTTGGAGCCATATCTAAACAGATAGGTTAAATCTTTATTTATTTATTTTTGTCTTTTTTTGAGACAGGGTTTCGCTATGCAGTTCAGGCTAGTCTTGAACTCATTTTGTAGCCCATACTGGCCTCAAAATCACAGCAGTTCTCTTGCCTCAGCCTCCTGAGGGCTGGGATTACAGGCATGTGTCACCTCACCTGGCTAAATCTTTATTTTTTAGCAGAGCATTCTAGAGACTGTTTTCCCATAAACTATCCCTACAGTCTGGGAAATGTTGACTCTACTTTTGGCACTGCGTCTGCTACATTCATCTTGTAAATCTGAGATCACTTTCCTACATATGACAGAGTATTTTGGTTTTGTGCTAGAAACAGTTCTTGAAGATTCACAAAAGACCCATTTTATTGCTAAGATGGGACAGTGTTTGTACTGTTTTATATAACTACTGTGTATATAGAAAAAATATATAATTCTTTCCAGAGATGTCGATCAATTGTTGTATTCTGTTAAAAAAAAGCAAATAACAACAACCAAAATAAAAACATTTTAGTAGTCCAAGTTAATTCTAATAGAGACTTGTTTTTGACAATTTGGAAATTGTCATTGAGATTATGACTGTCTCTCTATGCTGACAAATGCTAGGTTTATACTTTTATATTACAATGTTTATGTAGCACCATTTATATATAAAGCACAGTTTAGGGACCATTTAAAACTGGAACCAGATCGCAGTGATGGACTTTCAGACTGAAGTCAACAATGATAGAAAGTTTTAAGGTTGTGTTTAAGCAGTAGCTAGTTAGTATCTGTAACAAATAGTAATGGAATAATAGGTGTCCCCTGAGGGTAATAGTTCATCCGCCTGTCTCTATGCTGAGCCACCTAAACCATCTCCATGACTGAGCATTGATGTACCAGTAAAGTGCTTCCCCAGGTATTATTTTGATACTCCCTACTTCTTTTGACCTCAAGTTTGTGATTGATGGAACTGCTCTGCAGCGACACACACAAGCCACTCTTTATCAAGTTCGTGTACAAAACAGAACTATAGTAATCAGCAGCTAACTATTAAGGGGAAATTGTTCTCTAATAGATGTATTTCTAAGACTTTCCTTTATTTATTTATTTAGACACAGAGTCTCACTATGTAGCCCAGGCTGGTCTTGAACTCACAGCATTTCACCTACCTCAGCCTCCTGAGTTTTGGGGTTACAGGCATGTGCCACTACACCTGGCTCCAATTCCCAGATCTGGTTGGTGATACTGAAAGCAATTCTTAGTTCTCTACTATCTATTAATTTTTGCTTTAGGCTGATGCATTTCCTATGACTTGTTTTACTTTTTTAATAATGTGCAAAAATAAATTTACATAACTGACTAAAACCTGTAAAAGCCACCCTTACCTTTTGTTTGTTTTTCCCAGTTACTTGGACATAGGAGAAATGAAGAAAAGACCAATGGAAGTTGTTAACGCAGAGGTAATACAAATTCTACCTTGTAGGCTGGAATACATAATGTTGCCATTTTGTTCATTTCTCATGGTGTGACTTGGAGGTTTGCATGGTATTCTAATTATAGGAGACAAGTTCTCAAAAGCATATGAATGTTAAGGAAAAGCTAGTCCTTTCTTTGGACTATTGTTAGAAATAAAGAGATTGAATGGGTGTCCTGAGACATGTTGCATTGGATGAAAATTTTCCCATTTTTAATGTTGCACATTCTCTGGCTGAAATCCACAGAAATTTTCCCTGTCAAGTAGAGGGATATTCTAAGTACTGTCCCATAAATCTTTACCAAAATTCAATGCCCCCTTCTAAACTTGCTTCTGATTGCATAGTGTTTGAAAGGACCAGGGTCACCCTGACTGTCTCTGAGACTTTCCAAGGAGATAAGCGGACACCCTGTTGGACCTGCTGTGACCTCAGCAAAATGCTTCCATTGTCATTTGTATTAAAGCGCACTTGACCTTAGCCAGCAAAGGCTTGCACAGAGACTTGGAGTGAGTCTTGCAAAGTGGCGACCTGGGACATCACAGTCCATGTAGCTTTTGTAACTCTAGTAGGATGTCCAGTAACTCTGCAGGATGTAGTCCTTTATTTGTACATGAAAAAATACATTAAATACAAAATTGGTGCAACAGTCTTGTGTCTCAGTGAGATGGGGAGTTGTAGTTGGATTCAGATAGGACTCTGTCTTCAAACCAGGGGCTGCTCTTCCCATAAACTAGTGCTGCTTCTCCGTGGGAGACCTGCCAAGACAGAAACAGCAGGAAGGAAAATAATTTTTAACATTTGTAGTCTGAACACCAGAGAGACTGTCCTCACCTCTCACTGAGTCCTCTCCTATAGTAAGGCCCTCTTGGAAAAAGTCACATAAGAAAGAATTTTCATGGTGTAGTATTCGAAGACTGTGAGGCCATATTCTTTGCTTAAGTAATTTTTGGAAAGAAATTATGTTCCCACAACTTGTTTAGAATGATGAATATTATTGTTGTTTCAATTCTTCAATATGTGTCATAATGATTATCTATGAAAATGATGGGCTATTTATAACTTAAACTAGACAAAGGTATATATGGTCAGGTTGTGCTCATATTACAGCTAAAGAATGACCGCTAGTTAGTATCTTTAGTACATAGAAAGAAAAGGTAGATTAGTAGATTCGTTATGGATATGATTCTGTTTGAAGGGCACACACCTGTTAGAAGTAGGCCATATTGTGTGAAATTGGGGGTAGAACTTGGGTTTCTGCAGTAGGATTTGAGAAGTGTGAATTCTTAAATTATGCAATACAGGATATTTACTCTGAATTCCAGTGCCTTTGATGGAGACATTGTTTAGTACAATGCCACAGGTGTTTGCATTAAATTTGTCGAAAATGCTTTTTTCCCTTTCAAAGATTATCTTTAGGAGCAGAAGCATTCACAAAGCTTGTAGTTCATTTGAACTGTGAATCATTATTCTGCCCTGAGGACAGTAGCCATGATTTTCTCTTTAGTTTGGGCTGAAGCATGAACCACACACACACTGTTCTGATTTATGAACACACATCTCAATTGTGAAAACTCACCCCCTATCTCCAAATCAAAGGCTTTACCTGTTGTCTTCAGTTTCTTACTGGTGAGTTCCTTTCCCTCTTTTGGCCCTGCTAGTGCCTTTCTTTCTTGTTGGGTTTGTGCCATTCCCAAAAAAGCAATTCTGAAAACATAGGTGCCCTTAGAAATATCACTTTACCATTGGTTCCACAGCATTATTACAGTAGTCTACCTTTTTCTGTGGTTTTACGCTGTGTGATTTTGCTTACCCGGAATGAGCCTTAGTCTGAAAATATCAAATGAGAATTTCCAGAAATAGACAATAGACTGAAGTTGTAGGTTATTCCAGGTAGTATGATGAGATCTTGCTCGGTCCTGCCTGGGAAGTGACTTGTCCCTTTGTCCAACATATCCACACTGCATGTGCTATCAGAGTTCTCCCCAAAGGAGACTATCTCCTATAATAATTTTTGGCCCAAAAGATGCCATATGGCTCATTTTCAGGAGAGGTCTTATTTTTCATATACAACAGTCTACACTTACTCATGTACAAAAAAAATCTACATTCACTTATAAAAATCTATATTTATTCACATAAAATCATGTTATATCTAGAAAATTATCATAACTCTCCAAACCCTGAATTCTGATGTGAACTTCTTGTGTCTACATTTTCTGTAGAACCATTGGTTGCAGTCTCTCATGTGTAGCAACAGAGCTGCCCTCAAATGAGCACTTTGTATCCATGGAGGCTGCTCATAGTGCATCATTGTATCACATGACATACTGAATTATGATTCAGGTTAGACACAGCCACATGTGTTTGTTATCAAATGTGTGTGTTATTTGCGTGTTGCGTCTGTACTCCAATTGGTCATTTGGCAATGAGTCTCCTGTTCATCTGTTTACATGAGGATATATCTTTTGTCCAAAGGCAGCAATTTGGGAATTTACAAGTAATTATGTATTTATCATTTATTTTAGGTAGCAATGTTGATACTATTATTTACTAATTTATATTTAAATTCAGTGCATCCATTATAACTCAATGCATCTATTGTGTGTTGCAAAAGTGTCTGTGTGACTGGTGATTTTAACTGGGGGCTTATTTTGGGGGTAGGGCTTATATGATAAGCATCCTGAAACATCATGGTGGGGCTATTTTCCAGTTAGTTTTATTTTGGGGGAAATATGGTATCTGCCCATTAGTTACTTAGTGTCTGTCTTGATTATTGGATGGACCATCTCTGTATTGCAGGACTTGTGCTCAAGTCACATTTACACCAGTAGTGATGTTAGCAGTTCAGATAAGCCAAAGAGGAGATGTAAAGTGTTTTCTATACTTGAAAATCACCTAGCTTTATTATTACATTGTTATATTTTTCCCATTTTATTATTGTTATTTTTTTTTTTTTACTGTGCCTGATTTATAAATTAAACTTTATCATAGTTATGTGTAGGGGGGAGAAGCGGTAGTGTACTTAGAGTGCTTTCAGGCATCCTCAGTAATCCGGAAAGTATCCTCCATGGATAAGGACTGGGTGTGGATGTTTAAGGTAGAGCATGAAAGAAAAAGAATTACAGGCTTCCCTGAGAATCTACCTGCTACCTGTGTGCTGGAATTCTGACCGTGGGGAAATACCTCCCCCCCCTTTTCCTATAAACAATTTACAATCAGGGTTTTGGAATTCAACAGTTTATAAATTAGAGGATTATGCTAAAAGCTTAAGAGCAGATTGGCTTTTTACAAAAACTATGGCATCCCTTTTATTGATATAAGTGAGGATTTCTTTTAAAGCATTAATATCTACTGAGAAAAAACTTGGTACAATAACTTATAATCACTTACAAGTGGGGGACATCAGAGAATTATTTTGAAGTAGACTTAGAGCATGAATATACAGAACTGGAGGGTTCAGAATGGTTTCAAGAGGATGTTCAGTGCAACAGTAGTAGGAAAATATTTTTCCAAACACATGTTTTATGAAGGATGAGTAAAATTAATTTTTTTTATTTTGAAGAGAATAAAACCAAATGAGACAAAAACAAAATAGAGTCAATCAAAACAAAAGGATGAACATGGTACCTGGCTTAAAAACAAAATACAAGGAGATCAGTAATGCCTAATGCCTCTTGTTATCTTCAAAAGAATTGCCCGTATCATCAGACATAATACAATTGAACAAAACAGTACAGAACAAAACCAATAAACACAAAACACTGGAGACATTATAGGGCTTCAAAAGAAGATAATAGACAACAAAGGATATCGTAGTGCATCTTATTGTCTTCAAAGTAGTTGCCTATACCACCAGACTTGATGCTATCAAAGAAAACAGAATAGAATAAAAGCAGTCGGAACAAAACAATGAAAGCAATACAGGGATTCAAATCAAGCTAATAGGAAATCAAAAATGGTTACCAAAATACATCCTGCTTATCTTTGGAATAGCTGTCCATACCATCAAATCTAATACAAGTAGACAAACTGAAACAGAATAAAACCAAACTAAACAGAACAATGAAAACAATATGGGTTTCAAATCATGATAATATATTAACAATGGCCACTGCATTCCCTTTTTAGACAATTCCTTCCCTTTCACTTTTCATAGGATGTATTGTACATTTTGGCTCCCACTAACTCTTTTAGTTTTTATATTAGGGAGGCAACATGCTATTCACTAAGTGACTCTGAACCTTTTTACTCCTGAGCATGATCTCAAGTTGTATCCATTTACCTATAAGAGCTTCAAGGTTATCTTCTTTATAACTGAGTAGTTTTCAATAGTATAAAAGTGTCACGGCTTTCTAACCAATCTGCAGCTGATGGGCATTTGTTTCTGGTTCCTTGTCACATAGAGCATTGTTTTCTGATCTTTGACTTTCAGTCTATAAACCCTCTTTTTGATTAAATGTATTTCTTACACAAACCATATTGATGGATCCTATCTTCTGATCCACTCTGCCTGTGTTTCTTTTTATTGGTGAATTGAGGCCATCTATATTGGTGATTATGGCCAACCTTCTCTGCCTCATCTCTGCCATGCTATTTTTCTGCCATTGGTTGCCTACTTTTCTCCTTCATTCCACTGTCTGCCCTGTTCAGTGAGCCCCCTCTGCCACTGTTCCTGAAACCATGGTCTTTTCTCTCTCTCTCTAGAATGTCCTTCAGTATTTTTTGTAGAGTTGGATTGGTGGTCACGAACTCCCCCAGTTCCTCTTTGTCATGGAAACATCTTGTTTCTCTGTTAATTTTTAAGAGATAGTTTTGCAGGGCATATCGATCTGGGTTGGAGGTTATTTTCTTTCAGGACTTGGAATACTTCAAGCTCTTCTTGATTTGATGGTTTGTGTCGTCTGTCATGATTCTGTTGGGTTTTCCTTTATAGGTGATCTGTTTCTTTTCTGTGACAGCTTTTAATATTCTGTTCTTGTGTTGAATTTCTGAGATCTTGATTATTACATGTCTGGGTGTAGATGTGTTTTGGTTAAAGCTGGCTGGAGCCCTGTATGCCTCATTTATCTGAATATCATTTCCTTTTCCTATGCTTGGGAAGTTTTCTTTAATTATTTCTGTAAATAGCCTCTGTATTTCATTTGCATTTACCCCTGCTTTTTCACTCATGTTTATTATTCTTAAATTAGACTTTTTCATGTCATCTTGTAGCCTTTGTATTTTTACTTCCTGGCTCCTTGTTATTTTAAAGAAATCTTTCCTTTCTTGATTGCAAACTGCAAACCTGTCTTCCAGGTTTAATAGTCTATCTTTAGTTTCTTTCAAGCAGTTTTGCTGCTTTCAATGAAGTTTTTAATTTCCTAGTAATCTCTTTGAATCTGTTTCATGTATTCTAAGTCTTTTTTTATATTCTTCATTCAAGGTTTCCCTCATTTTTCTATGCTCCTCTAACTTTTCATCTGTGTCTTTTTTAAAGGTGCTTAGTGATTCTTATGTTTCTCATTTCTTCTTTTACCTGAGATAGTATTTCTGTTCCAAGTTCTTTTATAGCCTCATGAAGTTGTTTCTTTATTTCAGTTGCTGTTCCTTCAGAAACTTCAGCTGTGCGACTCCGGATCTCTTCCATGTTTACATCTCCTGGACCAGAACTGCTTGGGTTGGAGGCCTGAGACTGCCTTTTGCTTCTTCTTCTTGTCATATTCCTGGTTTCTTCCAGACAAGTGGGTAGTGGGGTCTCCAGCACTTCCTGTGTTGGCTACAATTTCTCTGAAGCGAGACCGTTTGCCTTTTCTAGCCTGTGCTGGCTAGGGATATCTGATGGTGACCATTGGGTGAATCTGGTGCTACCAGTGGCTGCTGGAGTACAAGCAGGGGCCGGGCAGGCTGCCCCCTCCCTCTTGGGCTGGTTAACGGCCAGTGGCATAGTATACAGAAGAGGGCAGAGCTGGTTGGGGATAGCTTTAGGGAAACCTCTGCAATGACTGTTGGAATGTGTACAGGGGTGGGACTCAGTCCAAGAAATTTCCACCCATCTGCTCTGAGCTAGGAGTGGCTGAATGAAACCGGCTGCAGTTCTGGCTCCGGGCTTATCCTGCCCAATTCCAAAATGGCCCCCTGGCCAGTTTCTCCCTCCTGCGGGAGCGCTGAGCCCCCCCCCACTCACCTGCAGCCGGTGCAGTTCTCCAGTCCTTGCTCCCCTCTGCCACTGTGTCTCCCCACAGGGGCCTTCGGGCTTGCCAGCCACCACACCATGTCCCCAGGTTTCAACAGCTTTCCTCACATGGCTCCGGGTGAAAGTGCCACCAGCTTCCCCCTTCTTTGGTTTAAGTTTTTCTTTTTCTTTTTTTTTAAATTCTCTCTTTGGGCTTCAGGTCTCACTTTAGGTTCTTCCTGGCTCGAGGGGACCTACTCCCTTTCTTCTCGTCTTCCCCACAATGCTATATTCTAGCATCAGGACTGTTTCTCTCAGAGAGGCTGTTTTCTCTGCTGCTTACTGTTTCATCATCTTCCTCGGACCTAAAATTAATTCTTCACTAAAACTGGAGGCATTTCCTTCAGATCTTTGGTTTTTGATGAGCCTGAATAATAAAAACCACCACACTGGTATACATGATTCAATTTTCCTAATTGCCTTAAAAATATTCATTCTAATTATTGCAAGTACATTTTACCACAGAAAGTCCTTTAGCTCTCTGAGCGGCTGTGTAGAATACATGGCAGAGAGTCCTAGCTACTGTGGCTGGAAACTTGCAGTGTACTCTTGGAGTTGACGTTTTTCCCCCTTTTCTCTGAGCTCCCACACCCAAGTGTGTGGTACATCCAAGTCTTTGTAGGTAATCGAGCCCATCTGCTGACTGCATGTCATGGTAACAAGAATGTACTTGCCATATTGACATCTGAATTTTTTTTTTTGTGGCTCATCTGTGAAGACACAGCCAGTCCTGTTCCTATTCCTCTTCCTTTGTGACCCCATCATGGAGTCAGAGAAAGACAAACCTGGAACTCTTCTACTCATCTAAAAGAAATGTCTAGTGCTATCTGGCAAATACTTTGTAGCAGAGGGAATAGTGGAGGAGGAGGAGAAGAGTGAGAAAAGCAAAACTCAGAGGAATAAAAGCAACAAGGACTTCGGTGGCTTTGTGGTGGTTCACACCTGCTTCAGAGTTAGGACACTGCATGGGCTCGGAGCAGGCTTCCCTGGGCTCTCTGCACACAGGTTCTGTCTTTATTAGTACCTGGTAAAGAGACCTCCTAGGATGCCCTGTGTTCTCACCTCTGCTTTTCAGTCATTTTTTTCTCAGCTTCTGACACTGGTAGCTCCTCTGTCCTCTCTTGCTGTCTCCGCTCAGCCCAGTTGCTGATCTCACTCTGGGCTCCCATGTTCTAAGTCAGCTTTGCAGCTCCTTCTATCCTTCTTTGCCTTCAGCAGTCTGTGGGAGTCCTCTATCCTCCCCCGATGGACACCTCTGAGTCTGCCGGTGTGATCCTCTCTCCAGCTCTCATGGTGGTTGTTCCCTTTGTGCTTCAGCCTTGTGAAGCAGCACTGGTGCCAGGCTCAAAGCATGCTTGGAGGCCTGAGGCAGGGCAGGTGGAATCGAGCTGTGGGTCAGTCACTTTGAAATGGTTTTAATAGAATATTTTATGTTTGGCCTCTTCCTTTTAGATTAAAATATTGAGAGTGCTCCTTTCTACAACTTGATGGAGAGGGAATTATTTAATACTTCTATTTATAAAAGATTCAACATCCATATTTGGCAGAAAGGGTGAAAACTGGCACAGAAAGACAGAGAAAAAGACAAGTGCCGGAGTCCAGCTGCGGGAGGGCTCAGAGGTCCCAAAGGTGGTCAGGGAGTCGGCGAGTGAGAGACAGAAGACACTGCACACCAGTCTGTGAGTGAATCTGAATCTACTTTATTTTTTAGAAGCTGGAGTATATATTTGCTAACTTTTGGCAGTAACTTAAACCCCAAGCAGGAAGCGTCCCAGGCTTAGGGCCAGGCAGGGATAATCTTAAACAATATGTGTTAAT